>BMAW01057424.1:2585333-2620597 GCA_019974015.1 Nephila pilipes | reverse complement strand
ATATATATATATATATATCATAAATTAATGAAAGGTATATATATATACCTTTCATTACTTTATAATTATAAAAAAATTAGAAATTTTTCTATGAAAAACTGTAACAAGAAATCAAATAATTTAGTATCTTTTTTAGGGAAAATAAGCACAAAAGAATTAAATTTTACTTTAAATAGTTATTTGAACGAATAGATGAAATTCAGTTTCCTTAAAATTCTTATTTTACACTCATCCGGTTAATAATCCTTTACAGCACTTGTAGTAAATTATTTCAAGTCATAACATTTTTAAAAATTCCTATTTATCTCTCTGAATTCTACAACTTATTCTTATATTCGAATAAGGAAAGCTTTATAAAGTCAACACATTATCATGATAAAATTAAATTTGTAATTTTTTTCCAAAGCTTTTACTAAAATAAGGGATCTTTTGAAAATCTTTGAAAAAAAAAATAGTTACGTTTATTTTCGCTTAAAAAACTGAATTACACTTTTAGTTGTAGCATTTTCTCCTGTCATTGTGACCTGGTAGCTTATTGGTCATGGTCATGAACTCGCGACCAGCATTTCTTTCCAATTAATCTTGGGCTGATGTACGTGAAGTCCTATGAGGCTTCAATTCCTTCCGTTTGCATTGTGTGGAAGTTATGGAGAGAGAGGTGCCAGTTCAGGTGCCGTCTGTATCATTTGTCTGAGGTTTAAAATTACTAAGTATGTCGCTGATATCCCTCGTTTTTCTTTTAAGTGCTACATTACTAATTCTTAATCAACCAATCAATCAATTTTGCTGTTTCTTCGAATCTATGCAGGTAAGAAATTATGTAAAGTACAATAGGAAAAATTGAAGATGAGGAAGCCAACAGAAAATTGAAGCAGATTTATATCTTATATCGTACTCTTAAATTTATTTTGAAATAACTAATAATTCTCCGTTACTAATAATTCTCGTCATTACTTAAACTTTATTAACAATTTGATATTTTTTCCTCACCTGTTTAAATCATTTAACGATACATAAGCAATTTTCATCTCACTTCATGTTTGAAATCAACTTTTCCACAGTTTTCAAGTTGATTTATTATTAATTTTTCTTTTGAGATTGTAATATAATAAATTTTATGTACAAAAATATTTTATTAGTACTTCCAGCATATTTTTATTTTACCTTTGTTGAACTTTAATTTTCAATTTCTTAAAAATATTTTTTCAAAGATAATTTTATTATGAATTGTGTTACGTTCTGAATTAGTACACTGTATTAAATTCATATTAACTGAGATTGCGATTAAATATTTTAATCTAATTAAAAGTAGTTTCTATGAGTTGAATTCAATCAGAAAAAAATTTCGGCACAACTAATTATTCAAAATTGAATTACAAACGAATAAACACTGAAAAATCCTTTTTTTTTTTTTGGAGTATAATTTTGATTCTTGGATTCATTCAACGGATTGACCAAATTTATGTATTTCAGTGCAGATAACTGGAATGATAATCAATTTAAAAAGTAAAAAAAAGTACATTTCAAAAAAGATGAAAATAAATATTCTTAGAAATGAAAAAAAAGCATCTACTTCAATGCTTTCTGCTCTGTATCTATGTGACCTAGAGCAAATCAAAGTTGAGAAGTTTTTCTTAAGATAAACACACTCTTTTTCTGATAAAGAAACATTAGGATGTAGTCATGTTGAGTATATCATAAGCCTAAAGGGAAAATGTGCTTTTATTTCATTTCCTTTTTTTCATTTTGCAAATTTTAGGCAGTGTAGGAAAGATTATTTTTGTAAAACTGTACTTCTGTTAAATCTTGTCTCTCTCTCGATCTTTCTTTGTTCTTTAAGTATAAAAAAACTATTAAGATATAAGAAAAAAATCCCTCTAAAAAGTATATCTTCTACCCGTTTGATTTATGCATCAATTTGCTGAGGGCATACCTTTTGCATGAAAAGATAAAGCCTTTCAGAGAAATTTTTTGTGTTAACTCAAATTACTTACGCTATAAAATAAGATGAGACATGATATTTAACTAAAGCATTAAAAATAAAATATAAGTTTCTTTTATTTTGGATTTTCCTGCATTATCATAGCATTATTATTAGTAGTAGTATTTGACTTTAATTGCAATCTATCTTTGATGATTAGAGCTGCTAACTTCAAAAAAATACTATCTTCCTTAATTATTAGTACCATATTCATCCCTGTTATGGGAAAGCTTCAATAGAAAGTTCAATTTGAATCAAATTTTTACATTGATATGCCTTTTTACTCAAAATTTCTTATAAACCATTTTTTAATATTAAATGCCTTTTTTAAAATATTTAGTTTTTTTCAAATTTATTTTAATTTGTATAATATTCATAGAAAGTATTTGTGGTAGATTTACTCGGACTTAAATTTTTTTAGTTACTTAAAATGATTCATTCTAGATTGGTTGTGGTTAATACAAACGAAACAATTGATAAGTCTTGACTTGATTGATTAATAGTATACTAACATCGCACTTAGAAGCAAACGCAAGGGCTGATTAAATAATTTTGAACTATACTCGAAGGATGAGAAAGGCACCTGAGCTGGCATCCTAATCTCTAAACTTCGACACCACTCCAACATTAAGACTTTGAGTCTGGACAGATTTAACACTGCAAAACGCTTTTTTGTAAAACGTTTCTTTAGTGCAATAATGTCACAGTACATGACTCGAAAGAAACAATGAAAATCATTAATTCTGGAAAATGACTCACTGCGGTTGCTTAATGTTTCTCACTTGTACATGGAAAAAATTTAGTTAGAAATAAATATGTGTAATACTTAATAATTTTTTAATATACTCATTTAAAAAAACTTCTTGTTATATTTCTCTCCAATATTAAGTTACATGTCAAAGCAGCTGGTATCTATTAGTTAAGATTATTTACTTCATGAAAAGCGATGTTTGAATACAGCCGTATATCTGAGCCTCATTCCACGAAAGACTGTCTTGCAAAATAATAGTTGTGGTCTTTCAAATTGAACTGTACGAAAAATTACCATGTAGCATAATGTAATTATATAAATGAAAGATTGGGATACCTGATCAAATGTTATAAGATATATATATATATATATATATATATATATATATATATATATATATATATATATATATATTAGGTCAACCAAAAATTTCAATCCATTGGTGATGTGAAACAAAATTATACATTTTTTCATACATTCAATGATATTTACTGTACAATATATTTTCCGTTATTCCTAGGATTGGTCCATAAACATTCCAAATGGGTGCCTCATGAATTAAATGAAAATTTTGCTTAATCGAATTGTCATACGCGCATCTCTAATTGCTCGGAATAAAAACAAACTCATTTTAGACCGGATGATAAATGGTTGCGAAAAATTGATTATTTTCAAATACATCGTAAGAAAAAGAGCCTACTGAACTATCTGTCCCCTCCACTTTTAAATCGAGATTAAGCCTGAATAAGAGAACGCTGTGCATAAGGTGGTACATCCAAGAACTAATACATTTCGTACTTTCGAAACCTAACAAAAAGTTCAATTTGGAGAGATACTGTCAGCAAATGGATGATTTAAACAAAGCACAGAAGAAAAGTGGCCGGCGATGTTCAATGTGAAACATTTTATGCTGCATCATGATAAGGTCGAACCACATGCTGATTTGACGAATCGGCAAAGAAGAGCAGAGCCACGCTGGGAATTTCTGTAGCATCCACCATACTCCTCAGATCAAGCACTCTTTATTTATCCCTTGTTTATCTCTCTGCAAAAACTTTATGAAAGGAAAAAATTCAAAATTGAAGCGTATGCCAATCTAACATTGCTTGAGTTCTTCTTCTCTAAAGACAAGGCATTTTTCAAAAATGGTATTTATAAATTACCATCACGCTGGAAAGAGTTTATAAGTAAAGACGGAGAATATGTTGCATAATAAATATTATCAAATGTGTGAAAAATGTATGATTTTCTTTCATTTCACAAACGGACAGGACTTTCCGGTAGACCTAATGTGTATATATATATATATATATATATATATATATATATACTGCCTGACATAGAAAATGTAACAGCATGAAAACTCGACAGCATAAATATGCAAAGTTCAAAGAATACATTTTTAAACAAGTAATGCAAGTTGATCACTTGGGTGTAATAGAATGTCATTCGGAGTTTCTTAATTTCGTGAAATTCTACGTTCCAGAAGTCACATGTTTATAAAAAGATGCCTGGACGGCGACATTTAAGACGCAGTCAGTGGACTTAATGGGGAGTTAAATTATAGTTTTATATGTTTAGCTGGTTGGTCTTATCTCAGTATCGCAGATGAAACGCACGTAGATGTGTCTACAGTGCATAGAATTTCAATTAAATGGACCTAAGAACGAAATGTGACTTGTAGCGGTAAATGAGGTCTATCTGGAAATACAAATGAAAGTATGGATAGAGGCATCCGAAGAAATGTAGTAGCCACTCCGCGATCACTTTCGACATTTTCATGTGAGAGTAATTGTTTGTGGAGGAGTGTAGGGAACTTCGGAATGTGCAGAAAGCTTCAGATGCTCCAATATTTGAGAGAAAGGTTTGACTATTGATTGAAAACTGCTTACACTCAAGCCTCCCTTAACGAAAACTGTCTCATTGACGCCAAACCTCTCAAATTAAAAATTACAATGGGTTGAGACTCAACCACTTTGGAGACTAAATGACTCAATGTGGTGTTCAGAAACGAATCTTAGCTTTGTTTTTCTGTTGATGTTTTCCATGTTTCAATCTTGAGCCAAATCTACAACTATTTTAGCACCATACTTCTCGTCAACATGGTTTAATGGCATGGGATCCTTCAGACAAAAAGGCGGGTCATCTCAGGAAAGCATAAGAGACTCATTGATAAGGGGCTGAATGGCATTCAGAGCAGCAAAATTGTATTTTCCATAAGAACAACTGGCGGCCATACAATGTTTTTATCAGAATAGGTATGCATCCAATGGTTTCCTTGACCTTCAATGTCTCCTGATTTCTAACCAATAGAGCACATTTGGGATGTTAATGGCCATCGGTTTCTTGATCTGACTCAGCCTCAATTGGAGGACAATCTATGAAGGATGGTTAAGAACATATGGGCTTCAACAGTCAGAACATTATCCGCACCTCTAATTGAATCTGTACCTAGTAGGATTGTTGCTTGCTTCTCCGCTGCATTAAAATTAATTTCATGTAAATAAAATCTTTTATTTACTCATGTATTTTCTGTATGTGTATAAATTATTATCACATTATACCCGCTCTTTCACGGTGTTGCATTTTCTGTGTCAGGAAGTGTTTATTTATACACTGTGAACAAAAGACTCTGACCCATTTGAATGAGTCTCTGATTTATTAGGGCATGAAGTTTAGACCAAAATACTATCCCAATAAAATGCTTTGCTAGGTCAAATAAAACATTAGTTTTGCTTTTCTTCTTATGTGTCGCTGCAACATAAAAAAGCATAAACAGAAATAATCATCAAAAATTTAGAATACGTGTTTTGTAGAAGAATATGTCCACCATTTATGCAAATAAGTATAGTTTAAATCTGCAATCCCAGCTACAATATTCCAATGTAAATGCCCGCTGAGAATGAAAAATTCAATTGTCATTTTTGATTTACAGCTTCAAAGCTGATTTTATTAAGAAACATGTATATAAAATCAATTACATTTAAAGTTTCTGGTTACGTTGCTATTGTGTCTATGTAAGGGAAATATACTTCATGATCTTCATGTTAGAATTCCAGAGGCTTGCAACCGTTTGATAAAGTCACTAGATCTTACAGGATGATGCGAAGAGGGCATATCTGTCCGCATAATAGCCAGGGTTGTAGCAAGTGATTTGCTTCGTGGTTGCCGAACAATTTTTCTATTTTACCTTATTCTAGACCGTGTATCTCTTCCTGAGTCTACTTACCTTTAGTGATAACCTACTTATACCCAACAGCTTAAATCTAAAATCTGCGTGACCTTCATGAGCGCTATCATCAAGCTTTTATACACATACAGAAAATACATGTTATATATAACTAGGTATTCTCAAAGGTATTCAACTGTTCACATGACTGGTAGTTTCTTCTCAAAGGCATTCTAACATTCAAAGAAGTAAATGAGACGCAAGCGCACTAGTTAAAAAAAAGTTCATCGCTAGTTAGATATGGGAAATATTTAAGTGTCAGCCACGTTGCTGCCAATCATTTCAGTAAACACGTGAACTCATCACACCATTAATGATCTTATAAAAGGTTCTTCCAATTTCTGTAATTGAATTTACGTGCCTTGTTTTCTTCTGATGTAACTTTCTTTTTGAGTATATATATTCATATTTCGAAAAGCGAAATTGCATTAATCACTATATAAAATGTGCATCTTTTGAGCAAAGAGCTTGGGAAAAAAGAATTATTGCGTCTGCTGAAAAGCACAGGGTAACGATGAAAAAAGACGTAAGAGGTTCGAAAATTATAACCAAAAATGAATTATTTTTTGTCGGGAATATGCTTACGGATTCTTTCATACACCATTGAAGCACTTAAAAATTTAGGAGCAATACGAAACACGAGTCGATTTGTGTAACGGACAAACAGACAAAACAAATTTTCAAATGTAAGCTTACTGAAGTGCCAATGAATTAGAAATAACAAGTTAATAAAGAGTTGGGTCTCCTATGACTTTGATAAAGACGGCCTCACGACAAGGCATAGACTCGGCAATTTGCGGAAGCATTTCACAGGAATGGCTTCTCAAATATATGCTAGAGCTGTCTATAATTCAATAAGATTCACTGGTGTTGAGTGATGTGCTTTCTCATCTTCCTCCAAACATCCCAAATAGGCTAATAGGATTTAAGTCTATGCCTTCTAGGTGGCCAATTCATGAGAAATAAGTCAGACGAATTCTCATCCAACCAGGTAGTATCCTACTGGGACCTGTTGTCTTGCTGAAATACTCCATTTCCATGTGGATGACAGTACAACATAAATGGATGGAAGTGATCACCCAGCAACTCTACGTATCGAATAGGATTAAAGGAGATTTGTGCAAGTACCAAAGATCTCAAAATCTGCCAAAAGAAACCATCTCAGACCATGATTGAGACATCTTGACCTTACACTTCTAACCCCGGCATGCAGGATCCACGGCTTCTTGAGCCCGATGCCGTATTTTCAGCCTCCCATTATCGTGAAGTATTCGGAATCAAGACTCATAATTCCATACTACTCGTTTCCAGTCCTTTAGAGTCCGTTCTTTGAGTTCTCTTGCCAGGCTAGACGTACACCCCTATGGCATGCATTGAGCAATGGTACTCTCGTGGGTCTACAGCTCTTGAAGCCTATGCGGTGAAGCGAGCATTGCACGGCCCGTTTACTGACTATGAGACTCCACCCTGATTCAGCTGGATGGTAATTTGAGTTAATATTTGGCTTCGATGACTACGCACAATACGGCTGAATTGTCTCACACCACACACGTTCAATACTAACTGTACCTTACAATTTTCTCCATCGCAAGTTTTACCCCCTATTATTCGCGTTTTCTCAATATAATTCTTGACACTGTCGAACCTGAAAATCCTAGTTCCCTAATGATTTCGGAAATTGAATGGCCCATGTGTCGAATGTCTACTAGTATTTGTTCGCAATCGAAAGCATCTAAATCAGAAGTTTTATCCGTACAGACAGCTGAAACATTAGGTTAGATGTATAATGGAGAACATAGATCTTGAAATCTTTAATCTCCTGTCCATTTGCTATTAAATTTGTTGCTTCGACCTGTTACTTGCCTATGAAATTTCAAAATTAATTTTAAATATTTTAAAATTAAATTGCCTCTTAAAAGATTTAGAAGTTAAATAAGCATTAAATTTTTAAAACTATTTGAAAATTTAAGGAGAAAACAGATAAGAATTGCAATTAGATGAAAATGAAGAAAAATTTATCTGACTAGTCTATCAGGGAGCAGCTTTTCACAATGGCGAAAACTCAGAGAGGAAAAAGTTTCCTAACTCGATAACTAATAATTCTATCGGTAGTTAAAATGACTGATTAGCAACAGCCACAGTTCTGGCTATATATACAGTTACCACAGCTCCCTCACATGCGCACAAATGAGACGCAACGCTACACAATTTTCATAGGGTTATCGATTTATAATTCTATGGTATTTCATTGTATAAGAAAATTTTCTTTCACATTTAAAAAAAATGTTTTTTCACTATGTTGAAGCAATGTTTTTGTATACTTTATGGATAGATCTCGAACGATATACGGCAAGATATCAATTCTTGTAATATCTGAAAAGTCTAGATTATCTTAAAATTTCTGAATTTATTTCGAATAAATAACACCATCGGCAGAGTTTCTGCAAATGCTAGAAAATAGCATGAAAAGCGTATGTTTTTTATTTCTTAAAATTTTAAATAATTCCACCCCCAGATCTTAGCAAACCAGATAATATTGTATTCCTATAGTTTACAGAAAGAACATTTGGCAGCAAGAACCTTTTAAAAAAAGTTAAAAAATATCAATTAGTGGATTTTTCTACAACATTTTATAACTGTTCAACATTTATTGAATTTAGTGTTTTCTCTTTTTCCTTCGATAATACTATGATTTCCTCTACTCTTCGAATGCAAATTTTCGAAAATTACCTCACATGATATCACGGTCTTTGCTTCTAATAATTGATTTTTTCCGACGATGTCTTTTTTTTTTCTTTATTTATTTTTCTTATTTTATATACAGGAATCTCTCGAATAACACGGTTTGAAACCGTGTTATTCTAAACTAATGATTCATATCATTTTGGAGATAACACTCCATGCTATTCAAAACAATACAATTCGATACTCCAAATATATACAGATTTATACATTTGGTCCTTAAGAATAATTAAGAAAATACTGAAAATAAGAGAACAATTTTTTATATATTTTAATTATAAAAATATAGTTATAACAAAAAATATATGTAAATGTGTAATTTAAAAATGTGTAAGGTAAGATTATATATATATATATAACTTATTAATTTAATCACTGTCACTCTCCTAAGATTAATTTGTTTTTCCTTAGATGGGTGGAGAATGCTTATTAATGAAAATTTCTTGATCATTGTTGTCATCCCAAATACGAGTTCTCTTTTTTTGAGATGATAGAAACTGCTCATCACAGGAAACATTTTCACTGCTAATGTTGGAGGATGACCCTCTTTAAACTCTTATTTTTTAAACATTTCAAGTGCTGACCTAAACAAATTTTTAAATTTTGTTGGAAGGTTCTTTTGCATGACAGTGACGTATCAATCTTCCTAAAACGAAGTTTAATTTCATTGCTAAGTCCAAATTTGACTGAAATATTGACATCAGTGTTGGAAATATTTGAAGAGGAATCTCCAGTATAATTTTGTGCTTCTTCGTTTGCAATGGCGTTTTCACAAGGCTCATTAATTATTTCTAATCGGTCAACTTTAGTCAATATAGGCTCTTGAAACAATATATGCAAGTATTGGCTATTCAGATTGCTAAATCCTTCTCCATCTATCTTATGAGCAATATCTAGAATTTGATCAGTTAGAGCTTTTCCGGATGGATCAGAATTTTCTTTTTGGACAGTCTGAGGAAGCTCTACTGGCTTCCAGGAACCATTAATTGTTGAAGGTTTTATTTCTATTATGTTAGAGGGTATCTTCGCATTCTAAAATGGACTTCTTTCCATGCCTGGGGACAAATGTTTTACTTTCGACTGATTCTGCTTTTTGCAGGATAGAAATACAAACTTTTTTTCACATTTGGATGATAGAAGCCCTTTATCACAGAAAAAGGCTTTTGTAGTTGTACAGAGGAGTTTTCTATTTCCTTCAAATTCTCATGGATGCTTAGAGCTTTCCGCTTGATAATAAGTTCTTCTAAATGAATCCGTTTATCATTGCAATCTTGTATCCAAATTGCAAGAGCTACTTCCATTTCGAACACGTTTATATCCCCTGAGCAATCCATTCAATTTAATGTTGCAGTGCAACTCCCTAACACATCTTTCCCTCGTTTTCTTTAATCTAAGAGTGGTTTTAATCTAATATCTTTTACTAATAGTGGTTTCATATACATTAAAAATTTTGACTAATGACCATGCTATTCGAGGGATGAATGTGTGTGCGATATTTAAATTAAAAAGAAACTAGGATGTTACTTCATATTAAAAATTAAAATAATATGTAAAAAATCATCACTGAACAAAAGAGAAAGACGTCCTATATCAAATCATGTAAAGAAATAGATAAGAGATTGTAAACAAAAAATAAATGAAAATATAATATTCTTATTTAACTATATAAGAAAGAATTATATGGGAGTCCAAAAGATTGAAAACAAAAGAAAAATAAATTGATAAATACCAAAATTATCACAAAAGACATAATTAATGGAAAAATATAAAAAAGTAACAATTTCGAAAAAAAAAGTAAAAATAATATATTTATTGTCGTAGTAAGTTGCAGATTGTTAATGCTGAGTTATTCAAGAATTATGGGCCAAAAAACTCCCATTAACAAGATATATTAAAAAAAAATATATACGAAAGCAAAAATACTTTGAAAAAAATAAAATAAAAATCATCACGAAAACAATCATGAAAAACGAAATGCAAAAACAAAGAAATCTATTATAACAAAAAGTAACACTATTAATCGAAAAAAAATGTTTTTAAAAACATAAAATATAAGCCAAAATAAAGAAATTTGCTTAAACATATCAACACGTGTCGGAAAACCGCGAATATAATGTACAAATACACATAAAGCTAAACAAATAATTGTTCATGAATTTTCAAATAAAAATAAAGTTAAAAAAATTTAAAATATTTATTCTCTTGAGGATAACTTGTGTATGCAAATAAAACATAGAAATGATAATAAATAGATTTACAAAAAGTTAAAGTAACGAGTATATATATATATATATATATATATATATATATATATGAGTGCTCCGTTTTTGAAAAAAAAAACATAATTGTTCACTAATAATGTTCAGATTTAATAAGGATGTCAAATGTTTACAAATATTATGAAATTACGCCTTACAGTTAGAGGGTGATGAAAACAGCTGCAGTTGCCCCTCAGGGTGTTTATTCTTCTCGGGGAGTCGATCTTTCATCTGATTGTACTTTACATGGACGTTGCTGAGGGCTCTATTTGGAGATATCTTGTGTATGTGTGTGTTACCGCTCCGCACATATATACACACTTATAAATTATTTGATTTATGCAATTTTCTTTAAGTGTAGTTAGTAGAAGCTATTTTAAATGCAAAATAAAGAAATAAATATCTAAACATTTTACGGATTACTCTTTAATTAGTTAGAGCATTATTATTTTTTTTAATCCAAAGTATTTACATTTTTTAACGAAAATACATAATTTATAGAAATAATTAAAATAGTTAGAAGAAAAGTGATCAAATTTATTATACAGGCTTTCAAAATCTATCTTGTGAACAATGTTTACAACTTAATGAAACCCTAATATATATAAATATACATGTCCCTTACCACTTAGTTGCATACATTTAATAAGGTTTTCGTTAAAAATACTTCATTTTTAATATTTAAAATAAAAAAACTGAATTTTATTTAAAGAAGCTATGTTCATAAATGTTTGAAAATTTTCACTATTCGAATTTTAAGAAATTCTGAAGCAAAATTTCTAAAAAAAAAATGTAAAATTCAAAATATTTTTTAGTTTTAATATCTTGAACATTAAATGAACAAGAGCTTCAATATTTAGTGTTTTATATCCGTGTTATTTCATGGGAAATTTACTTAAAATCTTTAAATTTTTATGAGCAATGAGAATTATATATGACAATTAAGAGTATAATAAATACATTTAGATTTATTCATAACAAAAGATCCTCTTTTGAATATTTGATAAACACTTAAAAAATAAGAAAATAATATTATGCACGACGATTAGTGATAGTGTAATTTGGTCAAATTTCAGAGTTTATATTTTGTCAATTTTTCTTTTCGTCTCTAATAACTGATACTTGATGCATAAAAAGTGAGCATACATTTTTAAAATGAAAATAACAATTTATTACTGTGCATAACTAAATTCAGTTTTCCTTTTGCAATGAGAAACTAAAATTTATAAAAAAAAAATTTATGCTTTTGAAAAGATACACATAGAGCGTTTTTTAATAATTTAAATTCTTATTTTTCGTTAATCTAAATTTAATATAAGAAATTCAGGATTAGAGAAATAGCTAGCAAATTAGTATGATCATAAGGTATGAAGAATGAAATATAATTTAAAATTCTCTCCAACTTGCTCCTTTGGAAGAACCAAACGTTCACCAAAGTTTAAACTTAATAAATATGTAAATTATCTCCAGTATCTCATCAGAAGACTCTGCATCGATCGAAGAATTTTACAGCTTCAGAATTTTGTGTTATCAAAATATTCTACTCCGTTATTCAGTTTGAAGATTTTTTTTAGTTGTCGATTTAGTGAATCGAGATGTGTGTAAACTTTAATAGTTTATAATTATTATACTTTATTGAGTAATAAGTTTTTACTTTAAGTAAGCAAGATAAAGTTTTTATTCATTACTCAAAAGAAATGCAAATTTAAATAGGATTGAATTCATTAATTTTTTGTTCAAATTTTAATCATAATCATTTCTTAAAATTTTAATCTTGTTTAAATAGGAATTATGGAATTAAAAATCAATACATATAATTGTGGTATTTAACTTACAGGAGTAAACTATTTGTAGTTCATGGTAAATGATTTTCAATAGCACTTTTATTTAAAGCATTTAACTCTTGTTATTTATACATTAATAAAATATAAATAAACAGATGTTTAAAGTTGTATAAAATACATTATCAGAGGATTGTTCTAAAAAATTTTAATTTCTTTAAATGTTTAATTATATACAATAAAAAACTGAATAGCACGTAATATTATTCAGTTAGAAAATCTATTTACGCAAGATATGGGAACATGGATAATAATACAATAATATAGTATGTCAATATTGAATTATATAGTACTGCATCCGTGAAACCATGAGTTGTAGTATTAGCTCGTTATAGTTCCTAGTGGTCCATTAATTACATAAAACACCTTCAATTATCTGCATTGGAAATCTGGGGACTCAAGCATACTCACAAGTAGGAAGACATCTCTACATGCATAAACTAATTATATCTTAAAATATTCCAAATAAATTTCAAATATATTAAGAAATTCTTCATTTTATGAAATAGTTTCCCACGTTATCTTCAAAAGATTAGTCAGATTCATACATTATCTTTGCTCTATCTAATTGCATTTCTTTTTTATATTTTTATAATTAAGAGCACTAAGATTTGTAACGAAAGTAGAGATTATTTGCTGAAATAATTCAGTCATTCAAAAAGTTATAATTTGCACAATGTTCTGCATTCAAGTAATAAAGGGGTTTGTTTCTTATTTTTAATGTAAAAATATTTTGTTAGAAATTTCAGAACGTTCACATTAATTTATTCAACTATAGTGAATTTCAACAAATTTTGAAAATTCTTAAAATCTTTCCTTAAAATTATAATAAAGGTACTAGCCTTTTTCTCGGTGGAATAAAGCTACAAGTATTATCAGAGAAAAAGTGGTTAACTCTCAGTTAAATATTTTTAGTTGATTTGTTGAAAATGTATATTAACCGGTAACATAAAAAAAAACAATAAAAATTCGCGAATTTTTTAAAAATCAGAGCTACTTTGTTTTCAGAAAATGAGGTTTTAACACAAAACATGTACTTCAAAGTCTATTAGTAATTAACGTAAAAAGCTGAAGTCGATTGTTTTTAATTTCTGCGGTGAATTTCATGAACAAAACGTATAATCTTACAAATAAAAATAGTTCTTTATTATTTCATTTTTTTTTGTTTAGCATGTGATTTGTTTTCACTTAAATATAATTGTGATTTCCTTTTTAATCTAAATAAATCAATACTTCTCAGCAAAATATTTATCTTGCACTTTTCTTAAATAGAAGAGTTGTAGTAGTATAATAAAAGAGAAATGTGAAAGAGAAAGTGTTTGATATTGAAATTAAATTCATTCAAAAAGTCACTGTCTAAAATAATTAGGCAACAAGAAGTGCAGAATTTTTCATCCTTCATGTTATGAAAATTTGAAAATATCACTTACACTTAGGAGTCGCGTCATTTTATAAGATCAAAGTTTCAAAATATAACCTTATTATCACTTCAGCCGTTCTACAATTATTAGACCAACAACAGTGTCTTTTTACTTAGTTAAGCTTGATAATTCAACTGAACTTTAGCAAAAATGCATGAAAAAGTTTCAATTACTGTAAGAATAAATTGATAATATGAGGGTAAATATTAACATTTAATATAATTCATTATATCCGTCTAAGCTCAGTGCCTGAGTCTTAAAAATTAATTTCTTTAAAATTGAATAATATGCTTTTAATTTTTATTCAATATTATTAATACGATTTTCATAATATTTAAATGTAAAAAAGGTTTCTATATTGCCAGATGAAATCTACGTAAATAGCGATAATTTAACTTTCTGATTGGTAAGAATTTGTAAGAAATTTTATAAACTAAATCAAAAATTAATCATTTTAAAAACATGATAAATGCTCTAATTTCAACAGAAAAAATCAGAAAATATAGTAAAGTAGTTTTACCTACCAAAATGAAATAAGTTCATTTATGAAGAAAATAACACATCTAATATACCCACGTTAAAGAAAAATTTTAGAATATCTTACAAGGTAAATTACAACCTACGTCATAAGCGTTTCTCAAAGATATATAATATCGCTCATATCTATTCAGTTTTATGCGTATCTTAGTGTTCACTTCCTTAAAAAAAATCTCATTTTTAGATTCAGCAAGAAGCAATATGTAGCTTACGTTTTGCAACACTATTTTCGATTTCTCCCCCACGTGATTCAATATGCATTGAATTTGAAGAGAAGCGTTTCCTTTCTTTTCTTTTTTTTCCCAGCCAAATATCGCTAGGTCTGGTGTTGACACACACAGAGCAAAATCTCTGGATAGGGATCATTTTTATGCACCATTTGTAAGATAGCTTCCGCAACAAAAAACTGCAATCAAAAAGAAAAAAGAAGTCTTGATCTCAACAGAAATGAATACCGTATGTAGGCTTAAATAAATGAAAATATTTTGTACTGCTATATGATTGGGCTTTTCCATATGTATTCTATCAATAGCACATTCTACGTCCGTTTTCCTTTTCATTAATTCTTGGATCCAATATTGTTGATAAAGTTTCAAAAACATCAAAGAAAGTCTTTAAAAATGCCTTTGATATTTCATATATTTTACCTTGATTTGAATTATGTTCAATAGAAGTTTCATAGGCATTGTTCTTAAACTCATGTGAGAGAATCTGAAACTTTGAATGGACTTCATTTTTTTTGTATAAAAAAGATAAAATTAATATTTTATTTTACAAGGTTTTCTTAATATATATATGCATTTTAAAGATTGTGTAAAACTATATACCTAATGGCAAGTGTGATTTATCGGTTATTATAACTGCGAAACAAATTAATATCAATGAAAGTGAATAATTTATGAGAAATTATCGCATGTAAAACAATTGTTATTAATAATTTCCAACAATCAACGATTAATGTGTATGTTCTCTATTTTAAAATTTTGGAGAAACGACAAAAAGTACTACAAAAATTATTGTTATCGAGTCAGATGAATTGCTTCAGTATATATTTTTATTTTTAATCATTAATAAAAAAAGTTTCGTTCAGTCATTGAAAATCCCATTCTATTATTTTTAACATGCCTTCAAAAATTGAATTAAAAAAAGTAATGAAGATCTGTATTGATATAAATTGAAAAGTTATAAGTAAATAATACATGAATATTATAACAGTAAAAAAAACAGAACTTGAAGGCTATTGTAAAAATAATTATCCTCAATTTTAAATAACAATAATATTTCGGAATATTTATATAATATTAAATGCGGTCAATATAGTATTTGTTAAAGAGAAATTGACAAGTGTATTTATGTGCAATAACTGTGATCCCCATTATATTATTCCTCCTTCATTAATTAAGTTGCGTTACAAGACTGTGGTAAATAAGTATCAATCAGCATAAAGTATCTTTTAAAAGGTAGTTTAATATAAGCTCACAATTCAATATATTTCAACTACAAATGCTGCTTAAGACCTCACGAGGAAAATATTCTATTTAATATTCCTAAATTGAAGCACTCAGTTTTGTCAGTTCACGCATGTTTTTTTTTATTTAAATTTGCTCATTTATCTAATTTTGTGGTCTATCATCGCCGTCTGAAGATTGTTCGTCGCAGATAAAATTTGGTTGGTATTAAGCGATCTGGTGACATATTAACATTTTTACCTTTTACGTTAATAGTAAAATATGTATCTTTACCATCATTTGCAAAGAATACCCTTTAACAGAGTGGTTCCAGTTGCTTTTTAAGCCCTTTATACATTCAAATATGTGAGAATAGTAATTCAAGTATTTTGTACAATAATCTATTAGCATGTATATTTTTTATTTTTATTAATAGTTCTTGGTCCTATGATTTCCATCCGCTTCTAAAGGTCATTAGGAAGACTCTTCGATTTTAGATTCTGTGGAAAACTCTCCAGGGGATCTGAGAGTTTGGCCATAAATTATTTGGATGGACAGAAAAATTGTATTATCTTGGATACCAATGAGCTAGATCTAAAGAATTGTAGATAAAGTGTTAGTTCATGACACCTTTTTATGAAACTTTAATGCTTTTTTTTAATGTTCTGTATAGTCATTAAATTTTTCTCATGGACGAGGGATTTTGTATAGTACGTTTTAATTTTATACTGAATATTCTAGACAAAGCTTGTAAAGTTTCACATTTAAATGGAGCTCCTCGGTGGGCAATTAGACTTGTTGGACCACTTACGATTTAGCTGAATCTTTTAAAATCCAACAGAAACAATTTATCAATCCGAAAAGTTTCCATAAAACATAAATAATTTCTGGTGGTATATAATGCAACATAGCTTTGATTTTTTTGTATTAATGGACGTGAATCATCGGATATAATAACATATATACCCTAAACATTTAACTTTCTGAACAACAAAAATTGAATTATCAGTATTAATTTTAAGATAATATTTTACTTCAAGGTAAATTTAAGGTAAATATTTTACTTTAAGGTAATTTTAAGGTAAATATTCTACTAGTAGGTAGGAGTATCTGATAGGAATATTTTATCCATACGGTGAGCAGAGCTGAATTTTTCATTACTGAATCTAAATGTTATAGGATATTATAGACCATAGGTAACTTGGATGAATAATAGTATTTTTAAGAGTGAAAAAAATTATGTGTGTGTATGTCTTTGTATATAAGTATTTTTCTACTTTGAGTCATTATGCATCAGATCCATCATTGATTTAGATAATATGGTTAATGTCATTTCTTATATTCGCGGGTAAATAATTGGGCTTATCAGTATCAATATAATTCAAGAATATTTTGGAAATTGTGGTGAATTAGTTCGCAAATGGTGCATATTATGATACTTTTCTAAAAGTGTATGTTTCCTTTTCT
This sequence comes from Nephila pilipes, assembly GCA_019974015.1. Classification (NCBI taxonomy): domain Eukaryota; kingdom Metazoa; phylum Arthropoda; class Arachnida; order Araneae; family Nephilidae; genus Nephila; species Nephila pilipes. The sequence goes on along the minus strand of BMAW01057424.1, from coordinate 2,602,922 downwards.
TTCTTTTTGATTTAAATCAGAATCAATTTCAATACAATATCACACGATATAACCACTTTTTTTGTACTTAGACGTATGAAAACCACATACTTTTAAAATAGAAATTTTTTTAAATTTTAAAGTTATTCACAATAACGAAACACACAATGCAATCTTTTTCAAAATCCTTATACTGATTAAATTAAACTTGAAAATAAACCTATATTTTAATATTTCCCTTTCACAATATTAAATCTCAGAACAAAACCAATGTATAGAAATTTCTCTCAAAAAATATCCAGTAATATCATTATATTTAATACTTTAAATTAATATATCACATAATGAATTTTCAAAATAGAGTTAAACTAAAATATAGCATACCACACAACATCAAACAGCGCAAAACGTGATATTTGTCAATTTAGATTTTTCACATTCATGAAATTAACTTTTAAAGTAGAAATATATTCACTTTGTGCACGTAAAATTAATTAAAATACATTATGTTTCCTTTATTATAGAAGTTTAGATATTCATTCTTTGCTTCTACTAATAACTCAATTAAATAAATGAGATTTAAGAACGAAATCAGAAATTCAATAACTTTTTAAATCTGTCAACTGTTTTAAAACATTACATAACACATCGATCAATAACTCCCGAGTCTAACATTGAAAACAACATTTTTTTTGCAAATTTTTTTTTATTCATCAACATAACACCTTTTGCTAATCACCTTTTAGGGTGATACAATCGTTCCAACGCTTTTCCAAATCTTTTTGTTTGTTTGTTTGTTTTGTTTGTTCCCAATTTTTCTATAAAAAGATTTCTTGCGAGTAAATAGCGATAAACAGCTTTCTGAATCATCGACTCGTTGCTGTTTTTGTTCCATCGAAAGCAATCGCGGCACCCACTTGGAAAAAACCTTTTTCACTTCACTTCAAAAAACCTTTTTCCTGGTCCGATCGACTTAAAATTTTGACACGTTTCAAGCAAAGGTTAGTACTCTAGAAAGACCTGGTTATTGGTTTACTACGAGCGCCATCTCTGGGTTAGTCTCGGGAGTTATTGATCGATGTGTTAGCTGGAATTGTTATATTTAACTATTACAGATGGAATAAGCTATTGAAAAGGTATTAAATTATCAGAACTGAAATGTATATGCTTTATTTATTCGTGTATTTAATAAAATTTTAGGTAACATTAACATTTTAATTTGGTTAAATTTAACTGTATTATTGAGAAGCTCCACGAAGGTATTTTTATTTATTATTTTTGTAGAAAATTTTACTTTTATTTTTATTTATTGTAGTTTAACACACACTTAATTAAGTTGATACACGCAGTATAAATCTTTTTCTTTTTATTTTATTCCAATTTTTACTGCATTTCTCGGGAAATGATATTTTTATTCTTAAAAATTTCTTCACTCAGAAGGAAATTTGTTGGTTCCTTAAAACGATCACCAATTGTAATAGCTTTACTTCACCTGAATGCAAATATTTCAGCAGTTGTCGAGGAACGGCAAGAACGAAATTGGTCTTAAACGTTTATAATGTTAACGTGAAAACGGTAGCACTCGTCAATAAAGCTAGGGAATGTGTTTGTGCACCTTTTGACAGATACACAACCAAATTTTCAGCGATTTTGGACACACAGTTAATGTTTGATAATCATTTGAGCGAGTCGATGTGACTGTTTTTGAGAAAAAGTGAACAATCGAGTATCGAACTGTCATTAAATATTTATTTTTGAAAGGCAAAATGCCTAGTAAAATCAAAGATATTTGAACGATGGGTATTGGGATTCTGCACCATCATTTACCACTGGGAAAGTTTCTGCAGCTAAATTTAAATGTGGTCGTATCAGCTTGGGAGACGCTGAAACTTCGGGACGTCAAAAACGGCAACTACTGATGATATCATTTAAGTTCACAAAATGATGCTATACAATTGTCGAATTAAAGTGAGAGAGATAGCACAGGCGATGAATATGTCTAAAAGACGTGTTTGTTAAATATTGAATCGAGATTTAGGTATGAGAGAAAGCAATCCGCGCGTTGGAGGCAGAGTTTGCTCAATTAAAGCAAAACGCGTTCGAATGAACATTTCCAACGCTCTGTTGGCGCAGTTTTGACTGTGTATATATATATATATATATATATATATATAGAGAGAGAGAGAGAGAGTCAAAATAGTGGACTGCGAAGGGAAATCGGCTCCAAAAAAACAGAAACTGTCTTTTCGGCTGGGAAAGCGATGACGACTGCTTTTTTTTCTTTTGAATAGTCAAGAAATTATCTTAATCGATTATCTTCAAACAGGAAAAACCATTACAGGAGCACACTACGCATCATTACTTGACATGCTGAAGGCAGAAATTACGGAAAGACAATGGCAATGCGCCGCCTCACACCTCAGCGGTAGCCATGGCGAAATTATGGTTTAAATTGCTTGACCACCCTCCTTACTCATCAGATTTAATATAAAGCGACTTATTTTGTTCCCTAACCTAAAAATTGAGCTCGGAAGGCAGAGATTTTTGACAAATAGAGAGGCCATCACATTCGTAAACAATTATTTTGCAGAGAAAGATGCCGAGTACTATTTGGACAGGTTAAACAAATGGGAGCATCGCTGAGACAAGTGTGTAGACTTATAAGTAGACTATGTAGAAAAATAAAAATAAATATAATAATAATAATAAATTTAATAAAAATAAATTTTTTAAATCTTATATCCTTAACAGATCGGAGACCTTTCAGCCCACGTTCGTGTATATATATATATATAGATATAGATATAGATATATATATATATAACACATCAATCAATAACTCCCGAGACTAACCCAGAGATGGCGCTCGTAGTAAACCAGTAACCAGGTCTTTCTAGAGTACTAACCTTTGCTTGAAACTTGTCAAAATTTTAAGTCGATCGGACCAGAAACAGCTGAGTTATTGAGGTTGGAGTAAAGTCGTTTTGTAGTTTGTTTAAAAAATGGAAAAAACCGAGTTTCGTGATCTGATAAAACATTGTTTTTTAATGGGTAAAAACACCGTGCAAGCGAAACAATGGATTGAAAAATGTTACCCGGACTCTTGTCCATCAAAAGCAACGATTTGTCGGTGGTTTGCCGAGTTTAAACGTGGTCGTACCGACACAAATGACGCGGAACGCTCGGGTAGACCTGTGGAAGCCGTTACACCGGAAAATGTGAGTGAAGTGACAAAAATTATAATGAAAGATCGTAAAGTGAAGCTCCGTGAGATTGCTGAGATGACACAGATATCATATGGAAGTGTATTATCCTTCATGAAAATTCGAGCATGAAAAGGTTTTTCAGAGGTGCCGACGTTTTTCGAGTGGAACAAAACAGCAACGAGTCAGTATTCAGAAGTCTGTTTATCGCTATTACTGCAACAAAAAAGATTTCTGAAAAACGAAAAAGAGAAAAAGATTGGGAAGAAAAAAAAGACGGTTGGGTAACGATGTATCACCTCAAAGGTGATTAACAAAGGTGTTATGTTGATGAATAAAAATGTTGTTTTCAATGTTAGTCTCGAGAGTTATTGATTGGTGTTTTATATATATATATATATATATATATATATATATATATATATATATATATATATATATAAATTTAAATTTGTAATAGTATTTGTTATGTTATATGTTTTTATAATCTTAAAATTTTTAGATGTTTCATTGTTTTTATTTTGATTCTTCTTTTTTTAATTTTATGGCTGTCATTTTATTTTGTTATTTATTTATATGATTTTTGAATTTTACAAAGTTTTTTTCTTTTTGTCAATTATTACTTCTGAGTTTTCTTTGTGAACATTGAATTTACATGTATTTTGCACATATTATTAGAATTGGGTTTTATTCAATAATATTAGAATCTTTTCTTCCTATTCTACTCGTATTACTTTTTTTATGCTTTATTTCTAAATTTATAATGCTGGGTTTTTTTCTGTATTTAAATTTTCAGGATTATGTTTCTTTTTACTTTTAGTATTATCTGCTCAATTTTGTTTTAATTATTTAATTTATATTTATCATATATAAATTTATCTCAAACATTAAAACATCTTTTATGTATAATATAAATAATGGGTCGTATTCTTTTGAATTATAATAATAACTTACATTTAAAAAATAATATTTGTATGTGTAATCATTACAAAGAGCATTTTGTTACGAAAATTTTTAAAGTGTTTTCAATATTTTAAGCATCGCAAACAAATTACGTTAAAAGTTATTCTCGAGTAGTATTGAAAAAATAATACTTACATTAAATTCGTATAGATTTAAAACAACGAAAACATTAACTTGGTTGAAAATTAAAAACTTCTTATGTATGCAAATCCTTATTAATAACTCATAAGCTTTTAATGGGAATATATATTCTTATTTGACGATTTTAATCAAATCTTTAATGTCAAGCATCAGGAAATATTTTTAAAAATTTAAATGAAGTATATTTAAAATCAAATATTTAATAAATTGAGCACTTATTAAAGATCATTCCTCTTATAGAATACTTTTATTAAGCTGTGTTTCATACGACAGAGCCATTATTTTTCAATATAAGCAGCACTTATACGTCAGCGAATGAAAAATATTAAACTGCCCTTCAAAATCTACATGCAGAAGAGTTATCGGATCGATTTTGAGTTAATGAAAGCATGCCATCTAAGGAACTCCTTTAGGAGTAATAAAGATACGATTTTGAAGAAAGTGTATTATCGAGATGTCTCCCTCGTAAGATATCATTATTAGAGCATATTTTATATCATGCCCCTTCACGGCTGTCACAACTTTTCCAAAACTAGCTCCATCGACAATCTATCTCACTTCTCATATCTTCTATGTGAATGTGTCTACGTCGACAGAAGTGTGATGATCACTTCGTATAGACTCTTGATTAAAATTTAATTCTCGTCAGAAATCTATCAAACTCTCGTGATGTTATTAAAATAGGAGTTCTGATGACGGGATGTGTTCTCTCGCTCTCTCTCTCGTTAACTTTATCTCGTTTAGTTGGTTGGTTTCATTTTTTTCAGTTTGTTTATTTGTTTGTTTTCGTCGCTTTGAGTAGTCTACTTGTTATGGAATATCTGCTGTCGTTCCTTATCTTTTACTCCAGTAATTCACTTAGGGAGAAATAATAAATATGAATTTATTATAAAGAAAATAAGTGTAGTGATAAACATAATTATTACATCTTTGGATATTTTACTTCAGGCAGAAGTAGCGTTTTTTTACTTTAAAATGGATTATTAAATGTGTATATTATTGTTGAGGAAGAATCAGTTATAATAAAGATACAGTGGTGATAAATATATCAATAAAGATAACACTTTTCAGAGACCTGCTAAAACAATTAATACTGCTGAAGGAGAGAAATTTAAAGTTTCTTTTAATACATCAAAGAAACTCAATCATTAAATAAATGTTTAAAAGAGGAATATAAAGAACTTAATTGTAAATTAACTATTTTCAGTTAAATTTCCTGATAAGAATAATTACATGATATTTAAATATTATTTTCAATCAATGAAATGTTCTAAAGAATAATGATTTATAAGGAAGCTGTTATTACGGTTTCAAATTACTAGTTATCATAAATAAAATGTTGATATTTATGAGTTATTTCATATTAAGAACTACAACAAGGTTATTTCGGAAATCGGCAGAAAAAAATATTCATATCAGGGTTGCACATTTTATATGCTATGATAAGTTAAGAGTAATTAAAATAAAACAAAATATGAAATTAAACTTCACTAATCAGTTAAAGTCTTAAAACTAAAATCAATTATTAAAAACAATTTACGCTTTTTCATGATTTTGATTTTCAAGAAAGTGAATTAAAATCAAATAATTGTGTCGGATATCATACCTTGTGACGAAGGTCTATTCGCGGTTTTATCTTCACTAATCTGAAACACTTTTTGTAATTTGAACAGCATACAATTCCAAATTTTTTCCAAATAAATGAAACGTGATAAAGCAAATTAGATAAAAATAAGAAATATGTTGAATATAATTAAGGATAGTGATGTATGAGCACGGTAAAATTAAAAGGAAAGTAATGGATATACAACAACGAGAGGCCGGTAGATGTTAGTAAAGTAGAATTTAGGTTAGATTGCTGTTGTTATGATTGAAATAAGTTAGATGCGATTCTGGGTTCGGGTAAGTAGTCAATGGGAGAGAAACCTCAGTATTCGAGAAGAGCCTTACACGATGCAAGTGAGTTGGTAAACTAGACATTTGTTGTTTAACTGTAAGCTACGATTTGAGCAAAGTGTGAGTGAGAGAGAGAGAGAGAGATCAAACATAATCTGTGAATATAATTAATTAATTGTTTTTGTATTTCTCTGATGTCGCTTTAATTATATTTATGACCTTACTAATTGTTTGATTAAAATTTACATTGTGTCTGTTAAATGATGAAGTACAACCACTACAAGCTTATATATTTTAATGATATATCTATGTTTTTCAAACTCAAAAGATAAATCAGGAAAATGTTAGAAAATGAATGCACATTAACAATACTAATTATGAAACTATATATTATTATTATTACAATAATCTATAAATGCATAGTTTATACAGTACTGTAAAATTATCAATAATTATGATCGCGCTGTTAAGAAATCTAAAGCTTTTATTTTCTGAAATTTATTTAAATGCTGTTAAGGATCTTTGAACCTTACTAAAATGTGTCTACTTGATCTTCAGAGAAGAAAAAGTCTCTGAAACTCTCTAATGTTTTGAAAGGGAAAAAGGTTGTTTGAGATTTTTACTTTACATGCATACTTATACATATATGCGGCGGGGATTTGTAATCCAAGTCATTAATTTTGGGAGTAATACACCTCAGCTAACTAATGTGTACTAAACAATGATTTAACAGTTCGGTATTTTAGCTAAAATTTCTGTACATAAACTTTATACAGATAAACAGTATTTTTTTATCCTTTGAAAGAATTGGTTTATAATTTTATTATCATTAACTTTAAGAAAATAAATATTTTATCAGGAGGGGAAATGTCTAAAATAGTCACTATAGTGGTTGGCTAATTGCCAAGAAGGGATGGGGCGTGAGGAAACTAATATAAACCATATTATCTTTCTTTCGGTAATAATTTATGAGTAGAAACTCTACCTATATTTCTTACAGAGAGAATCTATATATAATCACAATCGATCTCATTCATGAGTAGATACGAGTACTTACGATGAAAGTCTTGTGATTTATATCAGTGGGAAACCGTGATTTTAATCCGAAGAAAAAAGTGTTTGAAGAAGGATACGGGCAATAAACAGTTTGGTAAAAAAAAAACCTGTGAAATTTTGTTTTATATTTTGTGTTACCAAATATGGTATTATAATTAATTTTAAAAAATCGTATTAGTAAATGTTTTTGCATATTTGAATGATTTTCAGGTAAATAAAATTTGTCAAGTGGGACTTATTTCTCAGATTTTCTCAATTTGCTTATAGAAAAATTAAAAATGATCGCTTAATACAGAGTTTGCTTATGAACAGATTTGACTAGTTCAAAACAATATTAAGGCTCCCATTTACCGGCCATTTTGATTTCATGAACGCAATGTTAATCCTAGGGAATCTCTACAACGGTTTTCAAATATTTACTATTTTATAAATTTGTATGTAAAAAAGTGCACATGAATGAGCAAAAATAATGAAATAATGAGGTTTTCGATGGAACTATATTTTCTCCCCAAATTTGAAAATATTTTAGAATATTTTACAAACCAGAAGAACCTACAAACGAATGATTAAAATAAGGGTAAAAGTATTTTTAATAATTGAAGGGGAAAGCAATTCCGCAGAAATCTTCTCTCTTTATTTTTTTTTCTATTTTTTAATTATTTTTTTTTATTACTTTTATTTTTATTTATTTATTTATTTATTTTCTCTTTCGAATGTACTTTTTTTGCATTCAAAAAAATAAAATGGTAAAATTTGAGGACCATAATAGAAATTTCACAGGATAAGCAAAACTTTCATTAAAACAAAATGGCTGGTAAACGGGACCTTCCCCCTTTGAAATGCGGAAGAAAATAGAAAGTAAACTTATTAATACGCGTCCTATAGTCTACTTTTACCATCCTGTTAGATCAAATATATAAATTTTTCAGATTCATTGAGTTCTAACGAGCGTCAAACATTAATCCATTGATGTATGATATTTCAAAAAAGTAACATTAATTGAATATTTTCTAATTATTTGTTTATTAAGTTTTCATCGCAATTTATTTGAAATTATACAAAAATTTGCTAATTTTATGGTTGACTCAGTAAAAAAAATTAAATCATAATTTCTAAGTGAAAATATATTTAAAAAATGTCATTTTTAATAAAAAATATATATCATGTATACCTCCTGAAACATTATAAAAATAGATGAAACAAAAAAAATTATTTCTTGGTAGAACATATGAAACTTAAATTAAAAGAAATGTTGAATGTCAATTTGTTTTGATATTTTGTATCACATAAAATTTGTTTTAAGTACTCTGCCGAAACCCAATACTAATCAATAGCACTGCATTTTGTTTATGAAAAGGATCCAAATTTTTCGGAGTTAATTCGTTTGATTCATTGTTTAATAAGATGGTAGCAAAACACAGAAAGTAAAAAATTGTTTACTATTAGAAATGTTTGCAATATACCATTATATGACGAAGAATAATATTTAGATGAAGTGCGGATAGAAATAATTACTTATCCTCGTACTATCATAATTGGATTTGTAAGCTTTTCATACGAGCTAAAAAGTGAAATAAGAGAAGATTTTACTAATAAAGACAATTTTGTGAAAGCTATATCAAGTTTTGAAGATGTTAAAAATTATTTACCTAATGAATCATGATTATAATGAATTCACATATAATGAAAAACATACATCAAGATAATTAAAATAGAAATTTTATGGAAATGCAAATTTTAATTCAGAGAACTTTCATTACTTTGAAGTTTTGGTGGAAGAGTACCTCCATGATATGCAAGTAATTATCATGCCTCTGACAAAAAATATTTTTGATAATAATACAACAGTTATTGAAGCTAGTAGTATTTAGCTAAGTAAAAGAGTAACTTTTAAATTATCTGTCTGGTATTTTATAACTTTAAGCGACACTTTGGAGCACTATAATAATTTTCTATAATACATGACACAAAGAGTAAAAATTATCTTTTAAAATATTTTACATTGTATATCATATACTCCTGATTTCAAAATGGAGATTTCAAAGTAATCGGATCATCCTCTTGTACGTTCCAGAAGAAAAAAAAATACCTTCATTGATAATCTAAGTAAAATTAAGCTATCATGTGAAGTTTAAATTTATTAGATAACTCTGAAGCAATTTGCTTAATCCAAATTTAAATATAAACAATTTTCGTCTTTTTTGACTAATAATACAGATGTTTAAAATATTATCTATAAAAAGACTGAAAGAAATTAATAAATCTTCGGATCCCATACATTTGTTTTTAACAGAACAATTATATTCATTTTGTCGAAAATCCATGAGGAAAAGTAAAACATTTCGTTATTTCTTTTTATGTTTGTTATTCTCTAATATTTCGATAACAAAAACAGCAATCATGATCAAACAAGCAAGGGAAATATCATAACAATCGAATTCTATATAAAAAGTTTACGAAAGTTCAAAAGAAAAAAAGATTTTTAAACAAAACAATAGGATTCCAAGGGTATATTTGGGTATATTTAAATCATTGAATTATGTACTTTAGACATATCGTGTTTTTATAGTAGATTTTTAATTACTATTGTATTTTTATAACATTTATTAGTCTGAATATGTATGTATATTTCAAAAATTTTCAAATAATTTGTAAAAAGAAATAAAGTTTCTTAATTCACCAAATTTCTTTAAATCAAGACAATATTGTGATGTTCATGATTTACGTCTAATATAATGTAAATTTTTTCTCCCTCTTTAATTTTTTCTTCTTGCTGCTTGTATTTATTCAGTACATTTCACATATTCAATAGCTATCTTAATTTTTTTGTTTTGTATTGTCTTTTTTTTTTCTTTCGTTCCCAATTTTTTAATTAAAAAATATTCAATTTTTCTTATACTTTTTCTCTAATCTAAAAACATTATTCGAAAGTTTCTTTGTAATTTGAAAAAAAAAATTCTTATGTTTTTATTTCTTGCTTTTATAAAATTTTTAATTAGTTTATTTCAATCATATTACTAAAACATTATTTTAATTTTACATGTATGTGTGTGTGTATATTTACTGAAGAATAATAATGAATTGTATGGATAGATATCAATAAATTTTGTACTCAAATAACAGGAAAAAAAAATTTCGTTCTAATTTTTCAGTAGTATTTTAATGAAATCCATACATAATTTCTCTCAATAAAAATATAAATCACTCAATCAATGAACTTTTTATAAATGGTCAGAGTAGCTGAAAAATAGAGTTAAGTGATGAGAGCTACATCTTGAATACTTAAACATTTTGCAATTGAAATAATTCCAAATTCATGTAAAACTCTTCAATAGTTAATGAAAATTCGCGTTCAATTTTAAAAAAAATCAATTACAGGTCATACTTTTTTTCTTATTGCCTTTTCGAGGTTCTAACTCTCAAGACACATTTCAATATTTTAAGAATATGTAATGTTTTCTCTATTAATATTAGATATTTTTGTGCAACGAGGTCTTATTGCTTTGTTATTGTGCAATGTAAGCATAATTAATAGCTTATACTAAAAACCACTATCCTGGTAAATTAAAAATATTCACTAAATTGTTTTTCTGAAAAGAATGGGAAAAATATAATCATTCATTTCTTTTCAATTTTAATATGCAAAAAATTTAAACACATATTATGCATTTTTATTTAATGTTAAAATGTAAAGAGTATGTGTGTGTATATTATATTTTTAATAAAAAGTCACATAATTATCTATTAAAATATTTAAATATCATTTTTTAACAATTTTACAATAATATTTAAAGGCTATGGGAACAATTATTTTGCATTTAATTTCAGAGTTGAATCGATTGCATTAACTCGTGTGCGAGCGGCATTTTGAAGTCTACTTTATAGTTAAAAAATACTTTACTTTCATTCAAGCACCTTAATTTTTTTACTATTAAAATATATTATTATAAAATCTCAATGATTAAATTAAAATTTCGTAAAGCCGCATTGAAAAATAAATTGATAAATAAAATTTAATAAGGAGTGTATTAATTACATTTACACTGCATACATACATATTTCATTACAACAAACTATTAAACGAATTTAAATAACATATTTAGTAAGAGTGCGCTTCTTATACATTATTAAAAGAGTGAAGAACTTTTTTTTAGAAAAAAAAAGTTAAGTAATTCGGAAGGTATGAAATATGAACGTCCGCATTTTCTTTTAAGAATGACCTACGCTCCACGAGAACTTGTTTGTGTGTCAAAAGAATTCGATTATAACACCATAAATTACATTCATGCCCTTTTCAAAAAATCTTTTTAAAATATGATGAGGAAATCCTATAAAAAATGCTAATAGTAAAAGCGAGGATCATTTCTATGAAACCCCGCCCCAAAATGTCAAACGCAAAAGCGTCGTCTCTGAGTAATTAACGTTGACCCAAAATTGCGCTCAATCCTCTAACCCCCTCTCTTTTGAATATAGACCACACCCCTTTTTGGAACTCATCATCATCACTCCGCTCGTTCCAGAATTTTGCTTCCCGTATTGGCATCATCAAGGGTTATGAGTAAAGGGAATAGAGTGCACTCATCAAAAGAAAAATGGTATACGTTCAAAGTTCTGTTTTATTAAAGTTGCCGATGCCTCCGAATAAAAGAAGAATACAATAAAAGAGTTGGACTTTCCCCCTGTAATTCATAACTTTCTTTTCACTAAAGATCTGTAAATCTTAAAGATTCGTAATCTTGTGCTTGTCTTTGATTTTTTTTTATTTTTTAATCAAGAAGAAAAAAAAATTTTGAATGCAATTAAGGATTAAAACATTTCACTTAACCTTCGAAAATTATTTATATGAAATTTTGTTTCCATCTTTAAAATGTATAGACTAACAAAAACATGAAATTGTAAGTCATAGAAAAATTTCTCTAATATATAAAGTATCTGACACTACATTATAATGCAAGACTTTGGAATAACACATTTTAAAGACCTCACTTCTTCAAGTAAAAAATGTGTACTATACATATTTTTCACATATTAGAAATATTACAGTGGTCTCAAAATGCAAAGCAGTGGGGAAAGGGGGTCATTTTATTTTTATTTTAAAGATATCAATCGATTACTTTTAGGAGATATAAAAAATTTTTAACTTCTGATTAACTGTATATTGTTAATGAGTATTGGGGAATTTTTTTTAATTTGTTATTAGTAAGGAAGCGAATTGGAAAAAAAATAGTAACTATTTTTGCACCCTTCTTTCTATAAAAATATTTATGAAAAGCTTATAATGTGGATACAATATACAAATAAAATAAAAAAGTAACCATTTCTAACAAAATATTTCCTGAATCTCCGTTTAAATCTAAAAAAAACTTTGAAAATGAAAGAACATCAGGAATAAAATAGTAATATAACAAAAAATACCAGTTTTGTGAGAATAAATTAATATATAATTCAAGAATTTGTAATTCAAACTGAACTTATTAATGTATTTCAGATTCATAAAATTTATAAAGAGGCAGTAAAGTTATTTTTGTAAAAATTAATTGAGGGTTGATAATACTGTCTGGTTATTCTCTACATATTTGTTTTTCATACTTTAACTAAATAAATACTCATAGATTTAGATAATGCTGCAGAACTTAACTGATATAACTTACGTAGGTGCCTTTTCAATAAAGTATCAGTAGTCCTTACAAATGTCTTTTCAGTGACTCTTATAATAATTTCACTACAAAGATGTAATCTGGATTTCGTGAACAAAATTCGATCTATTTCCACATTATTACGTCTTACAATAGGAGCAATCTCATACATGAATAAAGGCTTTCTTTAAACTTATTCCATTAAAAATTGTCCTTATACAAATATGTGCAATTTCTTTGCATGTATACAAATCGGAGATATATCAGTTACTAAAAAACCCTTATAAGATATATTTCTGTTTTCAATGTTATTTTTAAAGCAAAATAACAAGACAAAACGTCGTTACGATTTAATGCTATAAGAGTTATTTTAAATTTTCCAATAAATGTTTTTCTTATTTTCCTTTTAGTTTTGGATACTTAATTTTTTTCCGGTGGTTTATTACTTGGAATTAACCAAAATGGGATATTTTTCAGTATAAGATGAATTTTTCGAAAAGCAGTTTAAATTTATTTATACATATTTTAGTTGGAATGAATATTTGCTTTCGAACCACTCAATAAATTACATTGTTAGTGGAATTTATATTAATTGCATTACAAAATAAAATGTATGATAGTCATGAAATTTTTTAGATGTCTTATTATTAAAAAGAAAACTTTGATAAAAATGAGTAAATATATAAAACTACGTCTTTAGTATTAAAATAAAACTATCTTATTATTTCCTTATCTGAGAAGACACCATTTATTAATCTCAGTTGCCAAGAAATATTTAAGTAAAAAATAAATATTTTCCTGATTAGTAAGCTAAGTAATATTAATGAGTGTTCTTGCTTAACATTTGTGTTAAAATCCTTTTTTGTTAACAAAAGTAACACATAAGTCAGTAACTGGTAATTACATAAATTTTATCTATTTTTTCAAATATAGAATGTGTACAGAAAATTACACTGTACTCTTACATAACAGCAATTCATTCCATTAAAATGGTTTTTGAACAGTGAGAAGTAGTGGTCATATTAGTCAGAAGATAAAAATTTTTAAGCCAATTTTGAACTGCTAACATTATAAAAGAGTGCAGTACCCTTTTTTATAACCTAAAATGAAGTTTAAAACGAATATAGAACTTCTGATAAATAAAACATATCTGAAAACTTTATTTTGTTTTTAAAACATCTACAAGGACCAAAGAGAAAAATATCCGAATCAAATAAAAATTAAACACTAAACCATAAATATTCTTTAAAGTTAAATAAAAAATAAAATTTTCATTCCATTTTTCAAAGCCAACCATTTCCCCCCCTTAAGTGCCTGACTTACACCACTACACACTTCCCTCCGTCTCAATAACATTGCTTGTACGAAAAGCTATTATAATATTTTAACTGCACTCTTTGGAATCACTCTATTATTAATCACTGGATGAGAGAAAAGTTTTGTATTTATTATAGGATGACCTTTAAGTGGTGCAGGGTTATTATTCAATAATAATTGGTGTCCGACTTTTACATTTTTGGCCACGATAATAAATTGTGGCACGCTTGCCTTTCGCTTGGGTGATGTTTACATTTTATATTATGCTGCAAAGGGTGGCAGCAGATAATTAATTGGTGCAGATGACGATCATTACCTTACTTTGCGGATTATCCGCACTTAGGCACTGGAACTGTTTACAGATCAAGAAGCTTAGCTCTCTACACGAGCAACCATGAATCTCAACTTAGACACTTGAATCTTAACCTTTTGAACACAAATTCAGTGAGTAATGTTCCCTCCTCAGCTATGTGATGCTTCGTGGCCTGTTCAGAGGTCTTAGTTTCATTAATTAGACTTGTAAAACGATGAGGATGCATGTAATTTGTTATAATTTCCTCTTGAAAGGCTAACTTCTCAGCATAAATTCGAGCAACACGTTTGTATTAATGTTGAGAGCATGGATTCAAAACTGGATAAAAGCCTTAAATTTGAAAGCCACCCATGCAGCCACTTTGTCTCATCTTTATATGTCTAAATATAAGTTTCACTCCCCAAGGGGTGGACATGTTAACCACTAAATTTACGTTCGCATGGTGGCATTTTCCATTCCAATAATTTCTGTGCTTACTTCTGGAAACCATGTTAAAATAAATTGTGATTCTTAAAATCAGTTACATATTTTGAAATGCCCTTCATTTTTAATGACGAAAAATGTTAAAGAAAGAAAACTAATTTCTGTAAATTTTATATATATATATATATATATATAATGTTTCAATGGAAACGACAAATACAGTTTAAATATATTTTAAAATTATAAAATAATAAGTCACTAAATAGAATTCATAAATATTACAATACATAACTACATATATTTTTTACATTAAAGAAGAAGAAATATGAACATATTTGTTTAATTGCAAAAAACCGAAAACAGAAAAAAAGAAAGAAAATTGCATCACAAAACAAATAAGAAAGAGGAAAAAGTAATTAAAAAACAAGAAAATTAGCAAAAACAGTAAACCAAAAAAATATATAAAATTACAAATCTAGGTATAAAAATGGAAACAATGTAGGGGAAATAATTCATGTAAGAAAATAAAGTATAACATATATAAATTATGAATCCAGCTTATGATAGATTAGCATATGTTAAATAGATTTACAAGTCAACATTCACCAAAGGAAAATTGTTATGAAAAAATATGGAACAACCACTAAATTCAAAAGATACCAAAATCTAAAAAACCAAATGATATTATAAGAAACAAAAAAAATATAGAGAGAAATAGAAAAATCCAAACATTAACCAAAGATAAGGAGAAAGAACCATTCAATACTTAAGTATTCAGATTTAAAAGCTTACAGAGACATATATCTTACAGTAACAAAAGTTTTAACACAAATCAATAAATATTTTATAATTTTGAAAACCAAATATAGAAATATTCTTCATCATAGAAAAAGAAAACTATTGCAAAAAATATTCAAAGGCTTTAAAGCTATCTAAAAAAATTAAAAATTGGATACAAATTTAAAAGAGAAAAAACAGATTTTAAAAATTATAAATTAAAACAATAATTATAAATATTTTATGTCATTTTTTTCTGAAAATAGTTCCAAAAAAATTTTTTAATTAACCATTTTATAGTAAATCTCTTGTGTCTAAAACACATGAGATTTACTATAAAATGGTTTTTCCCCTTAACCATTTTATAAAAAATCTCATGCGTTTTAGACACAATTTCCAATACTGCGTAAAATTTGGTTATGAATAAAATTTCAAAAAATGTTTATTCTTAAAGAACTATAAAATAAAAGGAATTTATTAAACCTGATAGAGAAATTATCTCTATTATCATAAGTATTGTAAGAAATTTTATTACTTTCTAATTTTAATATCGTTTTATTTTGGTTTATATTGCTAAAATATGTAATTTATTATGAATTTATAAACATGTTAATTATATGTGATGAATATAATAATTTTGATTTTGTGATATATCTGTTATTTTCTATATATATTGAAGATGTCATAAAAGTTCTTTTGGTTATTTATAGATTTATTTATTTCTAAACATTTAAGTACATAGCTAACTTAGTTTTGAAGAAAAAATGTATTCTTTTCAATTGCAATAAATTTAAACCAATAAAAAGCGTATTACAAGATGATCCTGCCAATAATAGTCTTTCCAATAATAGCATTAAAATAGAATAAGTATCGTTAATTCTTGTGAAATTTTTAGACGTCTTGATTAATATCTATTTATCGCACTTATCTTTATTTTCCCTTTAATAATTGCCTGAGTATTAAAAATAATGGTTTTTATATTATTTTATTTGTAACATTTCCTTCTCTTTTCGATTTTTTTTTAAATAATTAAAAATGAGATAAAAAAAATCTATAAGTTTCATATATATATATATATATATATATATATATATATATATATATGAAACTTAGAATTTTTTTTATCTCTTTTTCTGAATGTGGTTGAATTTTAGCTATTGTTATGAAGTAATACGGGCGTTAGATAGTTGGATCTTTAATGCTGGTATAACCAGCATCACTGTCGGAAAATTTTGTCAGCATTAAATTGCTTTATTTATTTTTTTTTTTTTTATTCTTTCCATAATGTACTTTGTCTCAATTATTATTTTCTATACTTTAAGAGAGTCCATTTTTGTAGTATAACTTCTAAATTCTACTCTTAACAATTATTATTATTATTGTTTGCATTATTTAGTGTAAAAAGTTTTCTAAATATTACTTTTAATTTGATATATATATATATATATTTCAATAGTTTTATTTTATTTCTGGTAATTTAGTATGCACTGATTATTTCACTTTTTATTGTATATATATATATGTGTGTGTGTGTGTGTGTGTTGATGTGCTGGATTTCGAGGTTGCATCAGCCCCGCCCCAAACACTGCAAATGCTTGCTTCTTCAAGAACAATTTATTGACAATGCGTGGGAGTAATTAAAAAGAAGGATTCGTCTCTTATAAAATAATTTCTTATAATAGTATCGTAATATTTAATTTAAATGCACACACACACACATATATTATGTGGTATTTTTGATGCATATGAATGGTCGAAATTAAATGATGATGATGATAGTTGTATTATATTTAGTGTGTGTGTTATGTATGCCGTATTATTTTAGTAGTATTATGTGTTTTGTATTGTGTGGGATTATATTGTGTGTGTGTGTGTGTGTGTGTGT
>BMAW01057424.1:2538508-2575676 GCA_019974015.1 Nephila pilipes | reverse complement strand
GTGTGTGTGTGTGTGTGTGTGTGTGTGTGTGTGTGTGTGTGTGTTTTGTTTGCTTAATGTAAAGTATGTTTCAATATCAAACTATACTAACATTGTCAGTTGCAAAATAATCACATGCTAATCAATATTTGTTATTCATTTGAAAACAAATAGATATTCAAAATAATATTTTTGATAAAAACTCTCTTCTTAAGCATTTAGTTGAACTCTTTTTTTCTTCAATAAAATTTTCAAACGTAATTAAATAATACTGTCATATTAATTAACAAGAGTAATATTATGAAATATTTAAATAAGTTGTTAAATATCTGAAAAAGGTATACAAAACATAGAATTATTACAGTCTCAAGCCTTATTGCAACGATGAAGAAAAGAATGCTTCATGTATATATAAGATACATTTCTATTAAAAACCTGTTACTGTTAAATATTTGCGTCTAATAAAACTGAAAAAGAATAATTAAAATGGCCTTAAATATTAAAAAATAAATTTTAAAGAAAGCAACTGAATTCAAAAACTACTTTAAAAATTTTGTCCACGAGCTATAAAAAGTACATAAATAGAATTTTTCAAAACAATGATATATAAATGTATTTTTTACAAGTGTGACATAAAGCAGTTTCATGTAACAAACATGAAAAATTATATTAAATATAATGATGCTGTATTTAAAAAGGTTCAAATATAAATAACATGAATAACATGCTACGCAACATAAATACAGCCGGGGCTGAAGCACATTAAACATTGGCTTGGTCCGGAAGTTAGGAAAGGGAGGTGCCAACTCAACTGTCGTATTAATCACTTGACCAAGGTTCAAAATTATGAGGTCCGTCACCAATGACCCTATAGTTGCTTCTATTGCGACAGTATTAAAATCAACCAACCTACTTATTTATATTTAAACTAAAAATTATTGAACTTTAAAACAATTGTGTGCGTTTAATAGTTTACCCAGAGGATATTAGTGGAACTCATAATCTTGTCTTGAGAAAGGAATACTGGTTAAATATTAAAGAAATATGAGAGTCATTCAATAAGAAATTCCCGGAGATGGTACTCGTAGCATCGAAAATGGTTTGCTTTTTGTAAGTATCAGGTCTCACTAGACAGCTAACTAACCTTTCTCATATTTATGACCAAGAAGCCTTTCCTCACCTCAAAAGTTCTATTTGTATTTTCCAGCCGATGTGATGATCTTCGCTTTCTTTTTCCGAAAAGGCTCATCGGAAGCAAACCAACGTTTTGATTTTTGCTTGATTTCCGGTGCTCAAAGGTTAAATCTAGGTCTTCCCGACCGTTACACCTCGATGCAAAATGACGTCGACAACTCGACGCGGCAGCAATCAAATTTTGATAAAGCAGCATATGACTACCAAATCTAAACTAACTTATGAATCAATGACAAATTTGTTTTGGTTCCGTTTAACAAATGGCAGCACCGATTGGTAACAACAATTTACCTTAATAATAACATGTCTTCAAATACAATTACTTTTGAACCACCCTCGTATTATTATTAATTTTAAATTAAGGTTAAGATTTGAGAGTGAGAAAATTGATATTTCAATTGTATTATTTTCTAGTCTAAGCAGTAACAGAGTTATTTCATTTTCCATTTTACAAAATAACTGATATTATGGGAAAATCTTTATCATTTCTTCAGTTGTCTAAATATATTAATTCTAGTTTCGAATGCAGAATAATGCCTAAAAGATGTCTCTGTAGAAATGCAGACTTATAATCTTCTTATTCTGATTTATGCTTAAATCCAATTAAGCAAAAAATCCTTTTTAATAGAAAAATGTTTCTATGTTATTTATTTCTGTAGGTGTGAGTTATTTAACTTTCCATATTATATATTAATTTCCCTCTCTCACTATAATAATGTTATCCTAAAAAATTAAATTTTATTAAAATCATCTTAAGGTATGTGCTTACCCTAAAATAATAGTTTTCGTGAAAAGTTTCGAAAGTTTCATTATTACATTTTTTTAAATCCCACATTTTTAAGATTTCAAAAATGTTTTGCCTTTGTTTCTAGGATAGTTAGCTAATGCATTATTGTAAGAGTATAATTTTTAAGAAGCATTAAAATCATTATTTGAATTTTCTGGAAATTGTAATTTTAATCTTTTTGGTTACGAAAAATCTCATTTCTTAATAAGTATTCAATTAAAACTAAATTTTAACACAATGTTTAGTACATATCTAAGTATGTTGTGAACCTCTAACATAGCTTTAAAGAAAATAACTATTTACTTTGGAGCTATTTTTATTTTAAAAAAGGGATATATTTTTTAAAACATTTTGATGTGTTTTTATCATGTTTTAGTATAACTCAGTAAGTTTAAAGGTAATTGCACTTTTTCTGCTAAACATCCCAGATTTAAGTATATTAAGTGTGTTGCTGAAACAAAAAGTGAAATATATTAATTAGAATTTGTTACATAAGCATTAGTATAAATATCAATTTTTTCTAAATTTTAAGCAAATATGGCCAAAATTTGAGAAATAAAATTAAAGTTCATTAAAATGACTTTTTAATTTACAATTTTATATAGATCATTCTAACTAAAAACATAAGTGTTTCACTCAAAAATTTTTTTAAAAAAAGTGCTATCTTAATGTGACTTTCTCTCTCCAATTATTCAGTTAATCTGTTTTAGGTCAATGGCAATGGTCTCTCGAGTCTTCAGTCATGATCAAATGACGAGAACGAGAACGACACCTGAACAGATACATCACTCCTCCAACTTCCTCGTTATACTTAGTTAATACTCTGAAACTAACTTCTGCTGAATTTGTGACAATTATTTTCAATAATAGGTCTCAATGTTAATTAGATCTCAAATTGTCAACTGGACCACCCATGATACTTATGGTTTTAACCATAATTCCTCAAAAATTCTTGGAGGTGCTATGATTAAGATGACTAACTATGTTAATAATAAAGATCTACCTTTTTCTCATAACCATAATAATACAAAACGCAACAATTTTAAATCTGTTCCATCAATAATTTAATGGTCGTATCTAAATCGTTTGAAATTGAAAACTCAAGAACTTAAGATGCATCATCTGAATGAATTGAATAAACATGATTTTTCGCTATGGGATACAGCAGTGATATATTGTCAGTTAATCTGTTAATTCATTATTCGATTATTCCGTCAAAAATAATGGGAATATGGAAAATTGGTAGATTTAGAATCGTATGGATCTGAAAAGTTTTCGATTAAGAAGGTATGAAAATTTCGAAAATAAGTAATCTATTTCATTCTCATGGATGACATCTGTGTGACCACTGATAAAAATTACGAGTTTCATTGTAAATTTCTTGTCCATTGTGGAACTCTTAATTACAATTTTAATCTAACTAAGCCAAACTAGAGATAAGTTAACGTGAGAACACTCTGTTTATCAGTTTTCGTCACGAAAGGATACTTTGTTCAATGGCTTGGAATGAAATATTCCAGTAGTTTCCTGGAACAGGATTATGAATGGTTTTTAGTCTTTCAGAGTTATTCGTGACTTTCAGAGTTATATTGTATGGAATATACACGGATTTTCAGTGCTGTGCTGTGCAAGTGCAAGAATCAATACAGAAAATTATTTGGTTTGTTTTTCTACAATATCGAATTCAGGAAAACTATTTACTCAAATTAGAAAAAAAAAGAATAAGAACTGTCATTTTAAATCATAAGCAGGAGTGATAATCGTTCAGCAAAATATTATTATTGGCCAAATAATACTTTTTATTTTTTTGCAATATAATAAAATTATCATGTTTAAAATATTTTAATTATGATACTGTTACTATCTTATAGTAATAACATAATGATAAAATGGCTAATAATTCCTCTTGTTTTCAGAACAGAAAGATTTCCCAGGTCTTTAAAAATTTTGTAGTTTAATGCTTTTATATATATAAAAAAATGTAGTTTTAATAATTATCTTAGTAATAAAACCTTCTTTTTTAAATTTTGAATTAGAGTTCAAGGTATTTAAATGGGCTACTAGTTATTATTTTTTTACATACTTAAATTCCAGACCTGTACCAGAAAGATTTATTTAAAATAAATTAAGCCATGAATTCTATGAAAAAAATCAGTTACATAAATATTATTTTTATTCATCGTTATTTAAAATGTTCGTGTTTCTTACTTATAAACTTTTGTAAACAGATTTAAATATTTAAAAATGTATTTAATATTGTATAAAGAACATTTTAAGTACATTTCAAACCGAAACAGTTTCTCGTTGATTTTTTTTTTATTTCACTGATTATTTTAAAAATAAAAGTAGATCGCACAGGCATTTCTGAATCAGTACTAAGCAAGAGGAATAGTTTTGGTATAAACTCTTTAGTGGTAAAAAATGCTTTAAATATTTTTATAAGGATATTTTCAAATTTATGTGTAGAATTCAATGTTCTAAGATCTATAAATATTAGGAAAAAATTTACTTAATCGTATTGTACGCAGCTTATTTATGTGAAAAGTGAGATAAATATGATTTTAAAAATGTTACTTCTCACGTCTTAGAGTGACGGCGTATTGTATGACGTCAGAATTACATCACTAGTGGTTCAGAATAATAAAGTATCTAGTAAAGGAACATAAAGCTGCTTTATTCCTCTCATGTTATGGTTATTGAATATTCAATATAAAAATGTATTTTCTGTTTATAAATAAGCAAATATGATTAATGTTCTCTCATTTTGAACCAGTGTTATAAACTTTCAACCAGAAATAAAGAAAAATACTTCGAAATGCGTTATGTGCGTTACATAATATTTTAAACACTTTTAATTAAAAAAGGAGCTAATTATTAAAATAATGAAAGGCATTAGTATAATACATAATATTTATTAATGCATATTGTATTTTAACTTTAACTTTTACTAATATGAAAAAAATTCAAAGATATTTATTCAATTTTATTTGCTTTTAGCATCATAAATTACTTCCATCAAAATTTTAACTTTTATGTGATCGTGAGTTTCATTGAATTAGTTTAATTTCATATTAAATATGCGCGAATTAAATTTAATTTGCGGCATTCTTTTAATATTATGTTGTGTTATTTAATTAATTAAGCAGATATTTAATATCCTTCAAAAATCTATATTATAAAGCATATTTTGCATTAACATTTCCATTTATTAAATATTGAATATACACTATCTGATGAATAATTGTAATTGTAAGAAATGCAGAAGTACAGGAATATGTTATGGAATTCCCTTTTTAAAATACGAATCCGGCTTAAGAAAACTGAATTGTAAATTATCATTTTGAGAAATTCAGGTGTTTCATTTGAAACAACTTCTACTTTACTAACTATTTATAATTTTTCTTGAATAGTTTAAACTCTTATTAAATATTTTCTAATAAATAAATACGATTATATCAGTTACTCATGATAAATTTACAAAAATTATGATATTAAAAGCTATAAAATTTTATCAAAGCTTAGAAAATATTTTGAATATCTTAGAATAAAATGTACGCCACTCTACAGAATTAAATAATTAATTTGCTAATAAATAATTTATTACAAATAGTTCTTGCATGTTTTCTTATTAAGAGACTTTGCATTTTTCTCTAAAATTCAATGAATATTTGAAAATGTTGTACAATATTGAAACTGTTTCTCGAATATTTGAGATATCACTTTTATCTATTATATTTAATTAATACCTTGCAATGCTAATGTTTTTTGATTAAAATGATATTAAACTATTGACTATATATTTCAAATCTTATGATTAAGGAACTAATTGTTAAGTTATCAACCGCTAAAATTAAAACAGTTTTATTACTTAAAAAATTAAAGCAATGTTAAGTTACAGTTTTGATATATGCTTATCAAATAAAAAAAATGAAATATATAATTTTCATATCAAATTTAGATACTCAAGTATATTGAAATTTTTTGTTCCAAAATTGTATCAAATTATTTATTATACATTTGAATTCTATTTGGTTTCAAATAAATTTGCATTTCAGTTTAGCTATTAAGTCAATTTTTTTTTGCTTTGTTTTGTTTTATTTCAATTTTTTATTTATTTTTATTTTTCCGATAGAAATCACTAACCAAGAAGATTGTTGAAACTATATATAACACTTACAAAATGCACGTAGCAAAATATTTATAAACAGTAATATTTTATTAATATTGTTTTATTGTTAAAATCAATTTCATTAGCAAAATTATTACAACTAAGATTTATTTGCGAATGTTAGTGTAAAATAATTATCTTATTTTTGTGTGTATGAAAACTAGAAATATCTGAAACCCTGAAGGTTATTTCATATTAAATACGTCTGTGGTGCTATTATGGTTTTACTAACTTGATGTTACATGAGTACTATTTTTTGTACAAAATAATTAAATAACTTTAATTAGTTCCTTTTTTAAATCATGAAAAAATATTATTTACAATACGCATAATCACAACTTGTTAAAAAAATCAATATGCATTAATAATATAAATAAATTTCAAAATTTATAAACAGTAATGGTTGTTTCCCTTATAATTCCTATTTTTATTGTTAATTATTTTCTTTTACTAGAAATATCAAATCACCATCGTTAAATCAGCTGCATTAGAATAGATTCTAAGAAACGAAGACTAAAATTTATTAAAAATCGAAAGGGTGGGATTTACGAAAGAATAAAATTTTATTGTTTTTTAATATTTCATCTGACAGGGATTTTTTTTAATGCTACAGAAACTAGTTCTAATGAGGAACTTAATCCTTCTTTCAGGTATTTTGCAAGTTAATTCAAAGGAAGGGCTGTTGAAATGAGAATTCAAATTAAGATTTCTTATTAATAATATTTTTGTTGTGTCAGTGGATTACAATATTTATCTAAGGACTTAATGAGTTTCATTACAGAAATAAGTACTCTTGTAACAAAGCTTTTGACGTTAAAATAAACAGAGAAGTCCCAACGAGAGTTTATTCGTCTTTTCCAACAACAGCTAGTTTCTCGATAAAATATGTGTACTTACCTTAAAGTAAATATTTTTTGCTAGACTTAAACACGGCATTTGAAACAACTTGAACTTGGTCGTTATTTTACATGTCTTCTTGATTATCCAGGGTATAATTAATTGACAGAAGAAACAATTCATAAATGCGCAATATAATATTATCGATTATTACAAGAATATATATTTTTTTAATAATTCGTAATGATCGTGTTGTATTTATTTTATTTCTTAAAAATTGCTCGGTTTCGTGTGTGATCGGTATTATTCTTTTTAATAATCATCATTTTAAATCTGCATTTTCTAAAAAAGGTTCTCTCTTGAAACAAAATTGCTTTAAAGAGGAAAAGAGATATTTCAAAATTTGTGATGTAATTAATTTTTGGCGAGAACAAAAGAAAACTTAAATCTCATATAAATCTTGAAACAGAAACAAAATATGAAAAATTAAAGATTAAAAATTAAAGAAAAACTAAAATGATACGTATTAGTAGTTAAATATATAAACATAAAAGCATTTTAAAAGATAGTTAATAATAAACTTCGAATTTTTCATCTGAAAGGCAAATACAATTAGAATTTCAATTTATAACATCACTTAATAAGGAATGACATTATTGTAATTCAATTTTCACTTTATAATGTTTAAAATTTTACTCTTGCAATTAAAAGGAGCTATCTTTAAGGAACTACTAATGGAGAGTGTTAAAAATAGTTAAGAAATTAATAAAATTCCTTGAAATTACTCGCATGTAAGACAACGTATGTAAGAAAAGTAAAGTTATTAACAAAAATAATATAATGTAGCAATAACTTTATTTAACAGTTAAATATTAAGAACATTTTCATGATTAAAAATAATCAATAAAATATTTAATGCATATAAAATGTGATAAGTATCCCTCAAATATTATCTTATTATTACAATGTCAATTTTTAAAATCAATTTCTAAGTATCAGGTATCGAAAAATATTAATAAAAAAAGGTTTTAAAAATTTACCTTTGAATATTCACTTCACAGACAACTTTGCATAGTATTACAAAAATTAAATGTTATCAAGCTAATACATAGTTAATAAAAAGAAAACTATATATTATTTTCTACTTAAATAGAAAGTTTTTTGGGGAAACCAAGAGAATTCGTGATATAAAATACATGTTTTGAATTAAGACTTAAAATTCACTATTTATCATTAAGCGTGATAATATTTTCCCCTCCTTTTGACGAATCTCGATTAAGTATGAGATTTAATGCACTGAACATCATTCACTAATAAACAAATAGTTTTTAAAAGTTAATAATTGCCACAAATATTAAATTTTAAAATACATCTACACGTTACTTAATTTTTTTTATTTCGAGAATTCTTGACAAAAGCATAACTACAAAACAAAGATAAAGAACACTTTATCCCTCCCCTAACTTTATAGATCAAAATGTATCCTTAAATATTTAAGTTTTATGTTGTTAAAGTCATCCTTTCTCCTCATTTGACTTTAATTACTTAGAGCTACTTTTAAATTAGATGAATATCAATCAGCATCGTGCAAGGCCCATCTATCATAGAAAACGCCTCTCATATCTACTCTAACAACCAGCTCTTGTCGTTTAAGATAGGAAAGTGGGCCTAATCCTTCTGGATTGACATGTCTTCCTAGTACGGTCTAGTACCAATTACTTAATCTTATTACTTGTCCTGAATCTCCAGATGCAATCTATCCCAAGTCACTAAGGATGAGTGCATTAACTTAATGTTAGTTTAATACTCTTCACGAGTACCTTGCTGTACTTAAAGACTACGGCTTGATGCTCCCATGTATCTAAGAATGAAGCTGGCATACTGGATCTGGAAATGTTGTCTAAATTCGTTCGTCCTAAATTGGTATCTTTTCAGGAAATGGTTAGAGTTTTCTCTGTGGTAGTGGTCTGGCACATTTAGTTGCCTTTATTACTTTAAGTAATCGAAGGAATTAGCTTATCCTATACATTGGTCACTGAAACATTCGTATTATTAGAGCAGAGATAAAGTAAGATGCTCGGAAAATTTCGAAGAAAATAGTTGAATTATAACTATACTAAAAGGAAACCTATGTAAGATTTTAAAACTTTGAAAAAGAATTTAATATTTATCTTCAAACATAAATCATTGAGTCATTTAGACGTTATTAAAGCTGTTAATGTTTAATAAATAAGTAACATTGTTAAAATTATTAATGGCATGATTAATATAAAAATAGACCATTGATATTGATAATTTTATTTAGCTTTCAGTATATAGTGCCACCTTAAGTTTCATATCGTAAAGAAATAAGTAACAGCCCGATATTTGTAAAAATGTAGTTTTTGAAAAATAAATAATTTAAATAAAATAAAAATGTTAAACTTATTCTTTGAAAGGTCTTAACAAAAGTGTGATGAATGTGCTTTGAAACAGATGTAAAAAAGATGAAAAGAAGTGATGTCGCTTCGTAGAAGGATAACTGGATGGATTTAAAAAGAGTGCAATAGATTGTTTCATCTTTTGATTCAATTTATCGTAATTCATAACATTTCATTATTTGAACATTAGTGAAGCATAATTCTTAAAAATTCCTATTTAGACGTGTATATAGTTACATTATCTACCATAATCAAAGTGAAGAAAGTTTTATTAGAAACATGCTTTTAGTTTGCCTCATATAACCTTTTTAATTAAATGCATTAAACTGTGCTTAAGACAAGATAGAAGAATTTATAGTTCCGTGGATGATTTCAAATTTTACTACATACGTTTTATTCAAACCAATTTACGTTTTTTAAATGTTTATTTAGCGTCAAAAAATAAATTTGTATGACTACTATTTACTGTTATAATCTCAGTTAGTGACAGGTACCTACTTTAAACTTTTATGTCAGCAAAAATTTCTTAGAAATTTAATTTACTACGTAGCTGTTATTACAAATATCTTTCTCAAAAACTAATTAAAACTTGAAACGGAAGTATTAAAATGTATTCATTTATTTAGAAAAATACTGTTCATATTTTTTTTCGAATTTAACGCTTAGATTTCTCAAACTGTATCAGCTTCGTTATCCTACAGGTAAACTGGTGCTAAATAATAGTGTTATAAATTTATACTCTCTTTAAACATGAAAATGCGTTCTGATACACAAGATTAAAATCAGTCAGAATCGATTTCAAAATAATACGCTTTTCCTGAAGCTTACAACTTTACAACGATAAAGATACAAAACTGTTGAGTATTTTTCTTCATCAACCTATTTAAGGTTGTCTTCTCTAAATGTGAATTATTCTGAACCAAACTCCAAACACACTTTCAAAGTGACATATATCTTAATTTTCGTCCAAATTTTTAATGTTGTAACTCATACATCTGTTTATAATATCTTGTTTTGAAAATTTGTAAGCATTGCATAAATAAGCAATTTTTCCCTTTGACATGTCAAGTGAAAACTTTACTTACAATTTCGGCATTGAAGGCGAAATATATGGTAAATCTTTTACACCACAAAAATTGACTAATGATTTAGTCGAAAGAATAACGAAATCAGAATATAACATAAATGGAGCATTTTATTATATATAAAAGTATTCTAATTTTGGGTCACATATCTTAGCATTACGTGAAGAGTTTCTGGTTATCGACATGTGCGCATACGCATTAATTTAATACTGGAAAGTATTCTTACCATCATATTAGAAGATAAGTAGTAAAGAATTTTACTATAAATTCGGATGTTATAATTTAATTATTCTTACTATGCAAAATTCTTAAGTACTTTAAGAATATATCTTATCCGGATTTAACACTATTACTTAGAAAACATAAAAAATGTTTTATCTTCAATCAACAATGCCATTATTGATGAATAATCATTAATTTTGTTCCTTACATTATTTATCAAATCGAATTAGGCAGAATCCAAATTTATAATTATAGAATAATTCTTGTAATAATAATTTACTGTAGTTAAACTGAAAAAATGATTATTGATTTGTATATCCTCCAATACATAATACAAAAGTGCACTTTTTAATATTATTTGGGACCAACAAGAACTTTAAATTTTATACTTATAAATCATGTAAACTGTATTATTTAATTATCTACCCTATAGACTCTATCTACCCACGCAATTAAATTAATTTAAAAAAAATCATGAGAAAATATATTGAATACCTTTATCATATCGAGTGATCTCAATGGCATAATCTTTATTTAAAAGCACGCAATTTAAAGCTTTCGTATTAAAAAAATATAATTTTATTAAACGCGAGAAATTTTCGGAGTTTTTTGAAACATTAAAAATTACTTTTAATCACAGCTTGGACATCAAAGTGTACTGTAATAATTAAAATGAGCTGTTTTCAGTAAAAATAGCTTATTGTAATTTTTTTCAGTTTCTTCTGTGGCACACAGAAGAAACAAAAAGAATTAACGCACTTTAAACAATTACAAATCTCATATAGAATTTTTAGTAGGACACAAAATATACAAAAAATAGAAATAAAAGAAAATAATAATAGCAAGATTTTTTTAATTAAAAAAATCTTTTTTAATTAAAATAATTATAAGTAATTATTTATCACTAACAGCAAATATTATTTGTATTCAGATGAAACTAGTTTTTCTTTTGTGTTCCGTGACTTAGTTATTTTCTACGATTTTTTATTGCACCCATCTTTTTTAAAATTACTTTTTGCATTAAAACAATTTATTTCTAATTACATCCAAGTCTTGAAATTTTGAAATTTTTTTTTATTGTATTTTAAATTTCAATGCATAAGCTTTTGAATAATTTCAAAATTTGTATGAAAATTTCACAATTGTAAAAGTATTTAGATTGCACTTTTTTCTTCAAAGAAAACGAATGTCATTGCAAAATTTAATTGAGTTTCTTTTTTATTAACAATTCAGTACAAAAACCTATGAGTGAAAATCTTTATTCAATGTTTAAACTGGTGTAGAAAGTTTTTGAAACTTTTCATATTGGAGCCATTTTGTACAGCAATACATTTAAAAAAAACTAAATGACTCAAAAGGTTTAGAATACTTTTTAAAAATACGTTATACATTTTAAAAAAATCATAGCAAAAGCTCACTCGTACTAAATTTTCAACAAGAATTAGAGATTTAAGCACTTTGAGTCCCTTCTCCTTTTATCAACATATTGAAAACTTATCCTTTTCTTTACGAAGCAATTGGTGATTGAATTATAGTAAATTCTATTATATCAATCCACATATCATTATCACGTTAAAATCAGTGATAATTGCAATTATCATTTGATCAAAACAAAAAGTTTCTGAAAATCACATTTCTCAAACTCGGTTCTTCACCAATTAACAATCTGCAGATAGCACTGCTCTCTGCTGAGAAACGTCCTGGAGATTTTAATGGACTTTTGTAATTAATGAGCTGAGCGTGGGCAGCAATTGTTTAAAACTTGCTAGAATACTCATTCTTCTCTGTGAGTGCAGAATGTAAAGTTATTATTCATCCAGACATTTCAAAATGAAAATGTGACTCACTGCTTTATGTTTGTACATAAGTTTAGTTGTGTTCAACATATCATGATGCATTACAATGAACGACCGACACATTTTTCGTTTTGTTTTACCTTCCAGAAGCTCAGCTAAAGTGTGTAATGAAGGCTTTTAAGCCATCAAATGTAAATAGCAGTGTCTTGCATTAAAAATAATGTTCTGGGATGAAAAATCTCTCAATTTAGGTAGCTGTTGAATGTTGCCGGTTACATACTTCCCTTCCCTGAGGTGTTTTATGTTTGTTTCCAGAAAAGTAACATTGATACTGTGCAAACGTAACATTTACTGCTCAATTAAATAATCGTAATTAAATAGTTCTGTAAGATTGTCTCAAAATTAAATAAATATTTTTGCAAAATGCGTCGAACTGAAGATTGTAGATCACGTAATTAAATTTATTAAGGCGCTTTTATACTACATCCCTCTAGCGAAATTATTTCAACTTAGAATTTCTATCTACAAGACATTCCTATAAATGCGGCAAATCAATGTAACACAAAATTGTATTAGTTTCTAAACCAAACATCCTTTCTAACACATAAAATTGATAAGTTTATTACAGAGAAGGAATTCTATCCCTTAAATTTATCAAGTAACTTAGAATCTGAAAGCTAATTGCAAACAGAAATTTTTAAATTTGATTATTTTTAAGCTAATGAAAGCTTATAAAAATGATCAGATAGTATTAAATCCTTCTTGTAATTATTGATAAAGTTAATTTTATTCTGTAACCTTTAAAATATAATTAAGTTGCTTCAGAAGCTTAATACATGTGTTATTCTACAATAACAAGATTATAAAATTATTAATTATAATACAGAGAATGTCAGTTAAATTTGCTGTCCCAGGTACCGGTTACAAATTAATCCTGATAATTGCAATGATTGGTAGCATTAATAATAATAATATTAATTATTATTATTATTATTATTATTATTATTATATATACATACAAAAAATATGATTGAGTCAAAAATGCGTTAAAAGTAATCAAGGAAATTATTTCTATTCAAATATAACAACCATCATCTGCTAAATAGTAACTGTTTATTACATAATTTTCATACAATACATTTGGTTTGATTTTATTTCACTTACCTATTTTTTCATACATGCAGAAAAATGAGACAAAAATGGAAAGATTTCCTAAATTGTAAATTTCTTAATTCCCTAATTATTAAATTATTTTCTTTAAAACTATCTAAATGCAATTAAGTTAAATAATTTTGATTCTGGAGTTTACCATTTATTTATTTATCAAATATGAAGAAACTTACACGTTTTTCAAAAAACTTTTCAAGTCTTTTTTAATAATTTCAGATAAAGAATAATATGTTAAACAACTTTCTGTAACATATACACTTAACTAATTACTATTCATAACATTTGTTTTAAAATTCAACGATTCATAATTCCCTATTTTTACAAGAGAAGTTTCATCCAGTGCTTTTACGCATAATCAAATTAACTTTCGTTATATATTTTAATATTCTTATTTCAGATAATAATTAATTCAGTGAAATTTTTGTGATTCTCAATTTGAGATGCTAAGAATAACTAGAACTTTTACTCTCAAATAATGATATGAAACATGTTAGAATGGCATTTTGGCTTGTCACACTTTTATAGCAAAGGTATTAAAAAGCAGTAACTTAGAACATTAGTAGAATGTGTGCGTGTATTTTCTTTCACACTGAAATTGTTAGTTCTTCAATTAGCTAATGATTCAGAAGTTTCTCAAAAAATGCACATTTTCCGAATAATCATAAGAAACCAAAGACTCAATAAGAAACCAAAGACTCAATAAGAAACCAAAGACTCAATATTCATAAGATTCACTAAATGGAATCTCATCAAATTTTCCTCTTAAATTAAAATCAAAGGTTTCTCAAAATAGATCGACTAAATGTAGTGATTTTAATGAGATTTAATGAATTTCCTAATTTTCTATCATTTAGCATCCATAATAAAATATTCATTTTAATTTCTGACACAACTCCTCTTGTTATTGTAATTTATTTAATCACGCACCATAAATCTCTATAGGTTGGCATATTTCCACGATCTAAGCTACCAGGGACATTCCTTACCGATATTTAGTCACCATGCAAAATACACTCTATAACAAAAAAAAAGCGATGCATTATGAGCAAGTTGTCCAAATGCGATAAAAATTGTTGGATGTGCAGAACATACATAGAAAAACGAGCGATTAAAATTTCAGAGCAATTTAATAATTTACTTCAGAGTATGGCCGTTACAAACGGAGGAAGTCACTAAGGCGTTGGTCCACATCTGACCTGGATGCAAACTGTCAACCGACGTGGCATAGACTGATACAATTCTCGAATGGTGTTCTGCTGAATTTCGTGCCAAATTGTACCCAGTTATTGGGCTAAATCGTCAACATTACGTGATGGTTGCAATCGCCTTCCCATAATGTCTCAAATGTGTTCTATAAGAATGAGATCAGGCGCACCTTAGCAGAACAAATAAGTGTAGAGAAAGCTTGCAGACAATATATAGCAACACGTGCCGTCTACGACTGGGCATTATCTTGTTGAAAAGTACGCCCTAGGTGACGCAAATGGAAAGGTAACACAACCGATCGCAAAATGCAGTCTACGTACCACTGCGCTGTTAGTGTGCCAGAAATGAAGACTAAAGGATCCGGTTATCAAAGGGGAGGGCACTTCAGACCATAACACTCTGTTGTGGGCCTCTGTAGCTTGCAATATTAAGGGCAGTATTCCCATGCTGCCCTGGACGTCTCCAGATACGTCTACGGTTGTCGTAAAGACACAGTTGGAAACGAGACTCGTCACTAAAGACTACGTTCCAAGTAAGTGCAATTCCTAGTTGATCGAATTCGACACCACTGTATTGGACTTGAAGGTGTACAGGCGGAACAGGTAAACGGCATAACGGTCTGTGCGAGCGTAAATTCCGCTCTATCAGTCGTCTGTTGAGGGTCATGTTGGATTCATGTGTGCAGGCAACACGAGGGATATATGCTAACCACGAATCCGGTTCTGTAACAGCTGCTCTGACAATCACTCTGTTTTCCCATTCTGTAATGGTCCTCAGTCGACCTCTGCCATTTTGACGTTGATACCTACCGTTATTAGTCCACTCTTGCCAGCCTCGTATAATCGCCGCATCTCTTGGACCTAGATGTCGAGCGATTGTTCGATTAGTCCAACCCACTTCTTTTAATCCGATAGCACTATCTCATTCAAACTCTGACATCCGCACTTAATGTGCATGATTCCATTGGCAGATATCCACAGTCGAAATGCAACCAAAATTTTGAACATCCACTTAAGAATCGTTCCATATATACACCTGAAGAATACGTAGTTCGGATGCGCTGGAGCTCCTGCTATGCATTTATTGGTCACCAAAGTTCGATCATTTGCATGTTTGGTCCCAATGTCTTTGCAAACACAATTTCATTCCAATCGAGTAACTTCTTTTTGGCGAGACGTTTTTTTTTTTTTTTTTTTTTTTTTTGTTACAAAATGTACCTAAAGACCCCGAAATCTAATACCATGTGGTCTGAATAATTCTTTTATTTAACTTCCCAAAATGGAAACGCTTCTTTCTCTTCTAATTTGGCTACGAAGGACGCCTGTGTCCACTGCATCTAATTTCATTATATATATATATACATACAATTTTAATCTGAATAAGGAATTATTACACACCCATCACATACTATAAGATATGTGACGTGTGTGTGATATTTACTTATCTTATTATTACTAATTTCTAACTTGTAATAATTTAGGTAAATGTAGTCAGTGTTAAACTTAATTTTAAAGTTCATACTTCATAATTATAGAATAATGGTATTTTTAACTTAGTTTTCCAGTAATTTTTTCAAGTTTTATGGGAAATAATTTTAATAAATAAAATAAAATTTTAAATATTTTTAAGCAATTTTAAAAAATTGTTGACAACATTTTTTTTTGAAAGTTATAATATGAATGAAAAGTCCCCCCCACACACAAATGCAGTATTATATAAAGTCTTAAGATATACTTTCAATTAATTAAAAACTAAATAAAATTTAATTTATAAATTTGAAACTGACCCCCATATAACTCCATATCGATATATTGAAGCTATAAAGAAAAACAAATGTTTGTGATTTTTATATTTTATTAAACCAGGAACAGATTTATATCGTTTACCTCAAGAAATTATTTCACTTTTAAATATTTAAGTTTTTACGAAAAGGAATTTTAACTCGTAATATTACTTTAGTAAGACTTGGAAATATTTTTACAAAAGAAAAATATGAAAAACATCCAAACGAAAATAAATAACCTCCAATACGTCTGTGAAAAATATGCATCGATATTAATTTCAATTATTAGTTTGTAAAAATAACGATTTTCCGATGATTCCTTTACTCTGAATTCTTCTGTTTGGCCGCTGCGTTGCCATAGCAACGACTATGATGGCGACGTGAGTATGACAGTCGCCGCCGCTTCAAATGGAGCGAGTTGGCGCCTTTCCGACCAAACTCTACGATATCATTCTGACCTTTTTATTTCTCACTAGTAATAGACAAGAGTAATAGTCAAGGCAGAGAAGTTACAATGAAACGAAAACTATCTTAAATATATTTCCCATGTTGTTCTTTGGCGTTCATTGAAAGAGACTGTATCCGACATTTGGCCTAAACAACAACAACAAAATTCTAATACAAACAAAAATTGCATAGATTGTCAGTGATTTATCTTGACGTATATTTTATTGAATGTAATTTATTTAAGGAACTTGAAGTTAAAAGCTCTACAACAACTTAATCATGATGGGTTATTTTACTTCATGGGTGTATTCAAAACTTTTTAATAATTTTTACATACCATTGCAACGACGCCATTTCCAAGCACTTAATCGAGAAACAGAAACCCTAACTCTAACAATTTCTGTCTCCGTTTAAAAAGTGATTATATGTATCATTTTTACTAATAATTTTAGGTAGAATAGAAACATTATTAACTTTTAACATTAAAAACTTTTTAACGAATCTATTTCCTTACGTTATTGCATTAAAAAATTTATTTTCTTATGAATTGTTTCAAGTGATATTTGCTAAATATAATTTATTTCCTAAATATGTATAATTGATCACAATTTTATACTTTTTAATGATCAAAGGAAATCAAAAATATTATATTTTAAATTAAATCACCTCTTCATTCGAGAGTTACAAAAGTTATTAAATTATTAATGCCATTTCACAATTGATTTATATTATTATAATTATCATTTATACATAAGTCCTTGGACACATTTAATATTCTCGTAAAAGTCTGAATTTAATCAAATATTTCGTTTCTTACCTGGCAATATTCTCCCCTTGAATTTAATATCTAATTGAAAGTATCCAATTTGAATATTTTATGTTCATTTGTTTACAATGAGATACTTCATTTAAAATAGACTTCCAATTCTTATATAAATGTATTTCTATATACTTAGAATAATACAGCTTTTTTGACTTGTATAACTTATTTACAAGTAATTCCTTGATGAGCTGTAAAATTTATAGTTTCGAAACGAGAAAAAAATTAGTATTAACTCTTAAATACTTTCTGAAATCAACAACGTCTGATAAACTATTTGATGAAGTAAATTATACCTCGTATATTTCGAATTTTTTTTCATTGACTTTACATATATATATATATATATTTCACTGTAGGTAAAAAATATTAATAAAAAGAGGAAGAGATCTCTAGAGAATTCCGGGAACGCGTCACACGTGAATACTAAAAGTAACAAATCCCAGATGAGGAAGAAAATGCTATTTAGGAATGTAGTGTTCATAAATCCCGTACATATCTAAAGAAGATAAACCTTTGAAAAACATATCTTTTATTAAAAAAATATTTAAATATGTAATTAAAATTATTTTATTAATGGTGAGATTATAACGAAATTTAAATTTTTTCTTATAAATATGAGCATGTGACCTTGACAAAAATCTGTTAATATAAATATAAATAAATAAAAGAAAAAGAAAAGACAGTTGAATGTTAAGAAGAAAAATTTAATATAGAAAAAAATCACTGTTAAATTCTGGGGTTGCGTCAATTGTGAATACTAGAAAGAGCAATTCATGGTCGTGGATCGACCGGCGGTTTTCATTGAGTAGTGAGTTCAAACCTTGACAGCTTTGAAGACCCGCAGTGAAGCCGGTGCTAATGCATTTCAAATCTGTCGTGACTCAAATTCCTCCCAATAGCGTGGTGGGGAAGTTCGGAGAGAGAGGTGCCTTCTCTGGTGTCGTCCTCGTTCTTTGAGCGAGGTTCAAAATTACGAGTTCCGCTTCCACCAGTCCTAGTGTTTCTCCTCGTGCGACGTTAATAAAACTAATCAATCAACCTATCGGAGGGGAAAAAATATCACTCGCGGGTTTCGAGGTCGTGAATATCATACTCACAAACAGAAGATAAGCCTCTGAAGTGTATACATTTTTCTAAAGAAATATTTAAACAACATCAATGAAATTACT
Organism: Nephila pilipes; assembly: GCA_019974015.1. Classification (NCBI taxonomy): domain Eukaryota; kingdom Metazoa; phylum Arthropoda; class Arachnida; order Araneae; family Nephilidae; genus Nephila; species Nephila pilipes. The sequence goes on along the minus strand of BMAW01057424.1, from coordinate 2,556,590 downwards.
TTTATTAATTGTGAAATCATAAAGTTACTTATAAATATTAGTAAATAATTTCATTCATTTAACACTACTTAACCTAAATATATCCATATATAGATAAGCAAGTAACTATAAGACATACGGTCGAATCTTAAAAAATCCAATTCTAAAGTACAGCGTCTACCTCCAACAACACAGATTTCTCAAATATCCAACGAAACTTTTATTAACTTGAGATTTTCCTCGGTATTCCTAAGTACTCGTTTCTATTAGGGTTCCTCAACAAAATAAATCCGTAACTGCCTGCGGCCACCTGATCCATTTCAATCCTTCCCTTAACATCTTTCTCAACCAGAATCTTCCTTGAAACCATCTCCCTACTACTAGACATAACTAACGTTACGTGGGGGCTCCCAAATTTAATTTCGTTATTGAATTTCACTGGTAAGAAGAATTCGGAAGGTGATGCGCAAGAGAAGTAAGAAATCACAGTCCCAGAAAAGAAATTCTACCAAATTTATAGAAGGAGACGATACCGATATAGATGTAACTCTATTTGCATTTCATGATGGTATACATATATATGCTTGCAGTATTAAAGATTAAAATTTTGGTGTTTCCTCAGCTTTTCCGTACCCCCAAGAATAAATATTTATGCATTTATTGTTATTGGAGACTTGGATTGAACAAACTTTTCAGTGCGCTGTTCGCAGTTCTTTCATTTAATTTGCAATGTCAGTGAGTAAATATTAGTTTGGAACAGCAACTATGGGTGGGTAGAAACAGTTTCGTTCAAGATAAAAGTGTATTTTTTACTGGAAATGTTATCTATAAAGTTATGTAAACAAACGAGAGCTAGAGTTTGTGTTAAGAAAAAACAATTTTTTAAAAAATTTATTTTAAAATAAATTTATGTTTTGTTGTAATAAAATGGAGTAAAACATTCACATTTTGTAAAAAAAACGTTTGCTTCTTTAGAAGTTTTATCAAAATAATGACGTTCGTAAAATATTTTAATAAAGGTAAACATTAATGTTTAATAACAACTTTCTCTTTATTATCAAATTATTAATGTTTATGCGTATCAAAATTTTCTTTATTACTGTTTGTTTACTGAGAATGTAGGAGATCAACCTTTTAATTATGTAGAAGTTATTTTTATTAATTAATTTTGTAACGAATGGGAACTACTTTATTTTTACAAAATATATCATCATGCTTCAAACTTTTAAATAATTGTACTAAAAAGACATATAATGGACCATATTTTAATTGCTTTCTAGGAAAATAAATATTAAAAATATATGTTTTATTGCTACTGAAAATTAACTTTTAACAAATAATTGACTTTTTGACTGGTTATTTATTAACGTTGCCCTTTGAAGCAACACGAAGGCAATTGGCGTAATTTTAAACCTCGATTAAGTGACGAAGCCAACTCCTGAGCTGTAACTCCCCCTCGAAATTTCCACACCCCTCCAGGGGAAGGATTTCAAGACTGGACAGCTTTAAGAGCATCAGCTGGCTAACACAGCGGGTGTTTAGTACCATCAGGACTCGAACCCGCTTATTGACGGTAACAATGCAAGAAGAGAACTCGCGATCATGTGCACAAGACTACCACTGACACAGCCCTTTTTCTTTTTACCCATTTTTCCATCACTTCTTATCACTTTGAATGTATATCAGTTTAGCACAAATCTTTTCATCAATTTTTCTCCCACTCCCAGACAAGCTAGAATCTTAAGATTTTGCAAACAGGCTCAGTTTGGGTGACAATACAATATTCAGTTATACAATTAAAAAAAATATTAAAAAATGACTTGACAGCTTTTTTGTTAAACATTTTTTTGGAAAATAAAGATAAAAATATTTTTTAAAATAATGAATGTAAAAAAAATTAAATATCCACACTTCTGTGTGGCAAAAAAATAAAAAATAACTAAGAAATAATTCTTTCTTCAACAAGTAGAAGTAAGTGAAAATGAACCTGAAGTGACAGTTTATCATCATCATTAATATAAACGAAAGCGAAGATTTTTCAATCAAGATTATATTGACTAAAAACTGAAATGGTGTGCGAACTCCAAAAGTCTATCAGTCTAACATACGATCTGGAACAATGCTTCAGGTTTTAGTCAAAAATTCTCAGCGGTATTGAAAAATCTTCATTTTTTTTATTTATGATGACGATAAATTATCATTTTCAATATACTTTCATTTAGCATCGTACTGGCTGAGAAAGAATTTTTATTTACTTTTTAGTTCCTTTTTTACTGTTTTGTCACATAGAAGTGTTAGATGTTTTTTTCAAATTCATATATATTTTTATCATATTCTATTAATAAAATTTCATTATTATTTCATTAACTGGACTATAGTTATTTCGTATTAAGGAAAAATTAATTTTTTTAAATAAATTTTTTTTTTTTTACTTTTATTTATTTATATTTGAAATCTACTTATTTTAAAATAACAACTAAATTTTTTTTATTTAATTTAATTAATTTACTATATTTAACATTCAATCAAATTTCATTTAAGAATATAATTCAGATTTTTTTCGAAGTTAAAAGGCTCAGATTCCCTTAAGTTGTTAAAGTTATACTGTTGCATAAATTTTAGATTTAAAACATGCATCGAAAACTACAAGAGGATGTAAAATGTGTTTGTTACTAATTTTAAAAGTCATATGTACTATGAAATTAGAGAAGAATACATAAGCATAGATTATTGGAATTTCGGATGGAACAATATAAATATAATTAAGACAGACCTTAGAGTGTATGAAATATTCTGTTTTTAGGTACTCAACTCAGAGACTCATTTTTCAACTATGATTTATTTCTCTCACAACCACTATAGAGTAGCGGTCATGTGTCTCAATTGTAAATGCGCCTGCGCGTTCATCAGCATGACTGACATCACTTGTCTTAACAGGCCTTCGAACATTGCAAAGTTACAAAACATTCAATATAAATATTCTCACCACATAAAATTTTTCATTAACACAAGAAAAAAAAATCATTCAATTAAAATATTAATAAAACACATAGGAGCACAATTATTCATAAGTATTAATTTACAAATATAACTAAGCAAATTATTAAAAAGATGAATACATATTTTAGTGTTAGGTCGTTCATAATAATGAAAAACACACTGCCGTAGCTCTAACTTTTTTTATCCATTTCTGGATACACATTAGTTATTCTGCCTAGTAATCATTAACGTTGTTGCCAATTATCTTCTATTATAACGATCAAGTATCCTCTTACAATATTATCTTTTTTGAAATTCCAATGTGATATCTGTTGTAGATTACTTAGACAATCTGAATGTCATCTTTGCAAAATACTCTGAAATAATTTAGCAATGTTTGCCATTGGCTGAACCTATTTTCGTTGATGGTCGTCAAGCCTGATTCAATTAAAGATATAATTAACCTCCCTAAGAGGAAATTAGCTGGTGTCAAAGCATTTAAATCCTCCATGTCAGCATCAATGGAGTCAATGGCGTCGAATTTAACATTCTTTCAACTTGTTTAGTTTAATTTTTTTTTATTAACGTCACACTAGAAGCAACACGAGGGCAATTGGCGACGGACCTCGTAATTTTGAACCTCGGTCAAGTGATCTTTCATCTTGGACAGTTAATGTACATTGAATTTACGTGTCTTGTACCATAAATGTTTTTGTAAACAAAACAAAACAATGTTTCACTCTCTTAATAAACATTACTTATTCTTAAAATGACATTTTATTAAACTCCGGTCTTATATCTAAATAGTGATAATCTTTATATTTAGGAATTAAACATTTATTCTGTGGATTTTTTAGATTCTAAACAAATGCATTTATTTTGTTACACTAATTTCTTTTTACATAGAAATTGCTAGGTTTCGCTGCGTCTAGTGTATGTATGTGTAAGCCTGGATTTTAAGCACTATATAAATTCTTCTTACAGGGAATCTCATATTTTTTAACTCGCATTCCCACCGCAATTTAGAAGATGAATGTAATTTTTAAATAGAATATGTACACTAGTGCAGATAAACAGTTTCTACAAACCTCCTTCAATTTTTTGACCCAAAATTTCGAAGGATCAAATGTTCTAGGTAGGTGTATGCTTAAAATTTAACATACCATGAGGGCAACCATTCTACACAAATTAAAATTAATATAAATCGTTTGATATATAACCACACACATACACGCGCGCGCGCACACACACATATATATATATATTAATACCGAAAATAAATCTCTGAAAAGTACCTAATCTTGAATGTTTCCATTAAAGTTGGAACCTGGAGAAGTGGGAGTTTCAATGCTTCACACCTGAAATAGTATTTCTGTCACAGTTCTCTTCCAAAGAAACTTTAGATTTTTTTTTCCAAACGATTCACTTGTTTCCATAGATCATCAATGCCAGATTGTATCATTCGCCACTTGTTAAAGGAATTATTTCAAATATTATCATCACAATTAGCAAAACTATTCTTAACCGAGTTAGGTAGCTCAAAATTTAAAGAGTTATTTTAACTATCCCATAATTCAAGTTCAAGGCATGGAGTTGAATTTTTAGTTCTCAATGTTTATATATTAGCTTTTAATACCTTCTTGGCAGTTTTTGCTGCTTTTACTTTGATTCAGACACTTTGAAAAAGAAAACTAATCGAAACTTATCGAAACGCCTTATCCAGTAATGAGATGAACATGGAATTATAGCACTGGAAGGAAGGCTCACAGTTTATGAAATCACAATGCGTAATCATTGAATCAAAGCACTAGAAATAATTCAGTATAAAAACCAACGTTTTTAAAAACAACGTTTTTATATGGTGGCAAAGTTTATAAAAGAAATTTATTGAAATATTAGTTAAAACTGGATTCAAATATCTAAATATTGCATTGTTAGGCAAGTAAGAACGGTTTCCTAAATTTCAGAGCTCTAGCTTGATGGGAAGTTGGTTAAATTCATGATAGAAAATTTGATGACACATTGATACACACACAGACAAACACACACCAAGTGAAATACATAATTACGTTAAAACTAAGTAAAATTAATTATTTAATCCGGTAAATTAAATGGTTGGAATGCAGTTTAACCCAAACACCTTTGGCGACAAGAATTATTTGGCGGTATTTTGCCAAATTTGGCTACCCTGATCCATTTTACGGACTCAACGTTCAGCCAAAAAAAATCCCCATATTTGGTGCAATTTTTTTTAAATTGCGCCAAGTGTTTGGGCTAAACTGCATTATTAAAGAAAATAATATTTAAAACTTGTCGCAAATGTCTAAATATTGCATTGTTAGGCGAGTACGAACGATTCCCAAAATTTTAAAGCTCTAGCTTCTTGGGAAGTTGGTTAAATTAACGATCGAAAACTTGATCACACACACACACACCAAGTGAAATTCAGAAAAACGTTGTAAAAAGGACCTTAGTTCATAGAAACACTGTTTACTTAAAATCACTTACAATGCACTTAGAATTACCCACAGTTCACAGAAATTCAGTTTACCTGGAAATACTCACAGTTCACAGAAATTCAGAACATCACCACATTTGGTGCGCATTAATACACCAAACCAGATACTCAATTTAGAAAATTGATTATCAATTCACATAAAGTACATTTCATAATTTTTGAAATCCTATCACACATTGACTGTTCTTGCTTCCGACAGACCAGAAATATTGTTGTTCTCAACTCAAAGACTCATTTTTCAACTGATTTATTTCACTCTCACAACCACTGTGAAGCAGCAGGTGCGTGTACAAATTGGAATTGCACATGTGCGTTCAACCAGCATCAAAGATATTGATTTCCTGAGCATATTCAGTTACAATAACTGGGTTTTAATGGATTAACTGACATCTGGAGCTGTTGGATATGAGGCCTGACATTTGAAATCATTGTAATATATCTAAATTAGAATATAAGAAAAAGTGTTGCGAATAGGATGAAGAAGATAGAAAAATTGGAGAGTTTCATAGGAACGCTATATAAGTTCCTGCAAATGTCAGGCGATGTATACTGAGCATCTATACCTAACTCTGATTATGTCGCTTGAAATCTACTTGAATTGGATTCAGTTATTTAAAATCGTTTGTCAAGTTAGAATTCTTCATTGTAATATATGATAAACGTCGTGATTAATTAACCACTCCACATTATTAATTTATTATGATAGTGCTTATTCAAAGCTTGAATAAAGTGGTTAAATATTTTTGGCTTATTATTATCGCGTAATTGTCTCTCCACAACAACTACGACAATTCGTTGCAATAACTATGTTACATCTGAAAAAAAAGTTTTTTTTTCATTTCTAAATCTGATATTAATCATCACAAATGCAAGGAATCATATACTTTTTGTTTACCTGAGAGACTGATATAATTTGTTTTATATATTTGTAATATGTTCCACATTAAATGAATGGAGAACACAATTTTAAATTTAAAAGAAAATTTTATTGATGTGTATTAAACTTAATGTAGAAAACGTAGAAATATCAGATCTATCATAAGGCTTCATTTAATTTTTATAGTATCCAATTTTAAATATAAAATATTTCATTTCGGACACTGATAAAAATAATATTAAGAATTAATTCCTACTTTAAATGTAACAATATTTCAATTTAATAATTTGAGTAAAAACATTTGTTCTAAATAATATAGTAATGACTATTGAAGTATTTTGAGTATAATAGAAGTATTTTGAGTTTTGGCATTTCAATTGGAAAATAATTATATGACTTACTCTAAAAACGAAAAGAAAAACTCAGCTCTTTGAATTATTATTATGTTTCTTCCGTAGAAAATATGCTAAATCGATGTAATATTATTAAAATATGCTTTAAACTACCATTATATTTGATTAAAAAGTACATTATATGTATCATTAAGCAACTTTTAGTTTAATAAAAAGGAAGAGTGGGACATAACGCAAATGTGAAATATGTTCAACTTCAGCACATTCCTTTATATTAAAAAAGGAGCTCTCAAAACCATTATTAATTCCTTAAAACAATATCTTATCCATTATAGCTTCAATTGTTACCCCTTTTATTATAATTAAAACGTAGTACAAGTTTTAGAATTAAAATTGGTTATCATAAATATGTATTTTTAATCATAGGTTATTTATATCATATTATACTGAGGTACATACTCGTATATCTGAGTTTAATAAAATAATTAAAAATAATAAAACTTGGAAAAGCTTCTTTAAGACAAGTGACTGACTTAAATTAAATGGAAGGCACCTCAAATATATATTATGCATTTCAATAAGTAAAATGAAATAATTTTAAGCAAAAAAATTATTTCTTTAAAAATACCTTTGTTAAATATATAACTGCTACAATTTATATTCAAAATATATATGCATTATAAGTTATAAATATACTTTATTATAAATTGTAAATTTTGCATAAACGTAATTTAATAACTTTTCATTTGTAATTTTGTTATGTATACCTCCATTTGATATACTATCTGGCTGAAAAGAAAGTCACCGTGTAAAATAAGTATATAAATACATAAGAGCCACTGATTAGCTCGGTAGCACAGCCAATTACACTTTGCCACCGCTAATTTATTCTTTTAATTGTGATGAAGCACTGTATTATTGATCATTTCTATAACAAAGTTAATAAATGGGGTTGGCTTCAAGAATGAATGCATGAATGTCAAAATGCAAATATCAAGCTCCTACGGTTGCGGATCTGATGTTTCTGCGTTTAAAAGTTCAAGGTATTGGCCTGTATCAATCAAAGAAAACGACTAAAGAATTCCCTGAAATTATTGGAATTGGGCTGAGAAGTGTCCAGTGCATTGTTAAAATCTGGGAAGATAGTGGTGAATCGTCAATATCCCGGGAAAATTTGGTCGGGAAAAAAAACTCTTAAATTCTCGAGACCGAAGATCTCTTAATCGACTGGAGAAGAAAGATCGCAAAAAATCAGCCGTTGAATTCACGGTAATGTTTGACATTGGACACAGGTTTTGTTTCAACACGCACATTGTGACGAAAATGAATGCAGCTTTAACAATTGTAGAACTACAAGCCATTCGTTTCCTCGATTAATAAAAAAATGGCGTCAATTTGCAAAAGGGCACAGATATTTGACTGTTTAGCGGGAAGAAATGTCACGAATCTAATAAGTCAAGATTCAGGCTATTACAGAATGATGGGTGCGTTAGAGAAAGTAGGGAGCCTCACGAAGCGATGGACCCTTCACATATAGTGCCCACTATACAGGCGAATGGAGCAGTCAATGGGTCTGGTAGGGGATCGACAACATTATGCAACAGTAAAATGAAGTCACTGGTTTATTTATACGTGCTGAATGACCAAGTCATCCCGTCAATTGATTTTTCCCCATGGAACTGGGATATTCCAGAATGAAAATATCAAGATCCTTATTGAACGCAAGTAAGTCAGAATTAGTTCATGGAACATGAGGATTCATTTTTGGACATGAATTGGCCACCGTAAAACCCGGATCTTAACCCAAAAGAAAATATTTGAGATATACTGGTAGTGCGTTTCCGGAGTGGATCGGCTCTTCCGTTATCAGTTCAGCGTTACGATGAAAAAATGCGGCAAACTTGGATAACAATAAGTGTTGTTGCCATACAGAATCTTATTGGAAATAAAGCCACGTCGAATGCACCTTGTAATCCGATCCAAAAGTGATCCAAACAAAAATTAAGGTATTCACTTTCTTTTTGACCCTTCAGTATATATGCAACATAAACACAAATAATTTTTCAAATTATCTACATTTATTCAAAACTCAGAAATTTCATAAGAATAATTAGTTTAAAAATGTAAAAGAAAAACCTTCTTACGAAAAAGTATTAGCAACTCTTACTTAATCCTAAATTTTACGTCTTAATATTAACTACATTAACTCTTTCCGAATACAACTGCTTTAAAAACATTTTTTTTTTTTTGTATTTTTATAAATATTAATTCTTATGCGAATTTTAAATACATTTCCGATTTAAATATTAAAATATAATTAGTTTTAATATTATTAACTAAATTAAAATTGCATTGATTAATAATTAACAAAACTTCAATGCGACTGAGTTAACATGACTTCAGGGAATGAAATTGCTTACAATATATCCCACATTGTTAAGTAAAGTGAGTAATCTGTTTACTTACACTTTTTATTATACTTTAAATTTATTCACATTTGAAAGTCTTGTGACTAAAAAGAACATGAGCTCATATATTTTTATTTTCAAGTTGAACTAATACATTTTCTGAAACTTTTATGAATAGTTATATTTATCACAAAACCTGAGACTACGGTACAATTATTGGTACAGCTGAAGTCAACGACCGATTGGTTATAAGTTCTGAGATTCCTAGCATACCATCAAAGAGTGAACTACATGCATTGTAGAATTTTAAAATGTATTAGGCATCTAAATTCTCACATGGTATTTAAGTTAGGAGATGCTTATGAGTTGTCGCTATCACTGGCCACGGTCCAGAATGACAGGGTCAATTTGTCGTAAGTTCTGCTACCAAGTGAGACATTAATGCAAAGATAAATATTTCTTACAATTTATTTGTTTATTAAGTTAATATGAAACTATGTTCATCTTACGTTCATAAAAAAAATTGAATTAAAAGGAATCAATGAATCATGGCAAACAACTTTAATTTCTTTTTGATGAAATATTTTTCTTTAACCAAATAAAAAGAAATTACTTGCTCCACAAATGGATTTTTTGTATTTAATAAAAATATTAACTTAGTAATAAATGGAATTTAAAAAAAAAATCAGCATACAGTTTTTCTCTCGTATCTGGTCTTTACAAAGTTTTTCTGTCAAATTTTAACAAAAATGTTCTGTAAAGTTTTAAGCAATTCCTCGCTACGCGTGATCGAGGCTTGAAGTTACCCATGATCCCAAATGTTTAAAAAAAATCAACTAAGTTTAAAAAAATTCTCCGTAGACAAAAGGGCACAAAAGTTTGCAGATCGGGACAACTTCGGCTGGCCGCAATGAAAGTGCTCAACTAACAAAAGACCATCGTCAGCACTAAATGGTTGCTTAGATCACAACCTCTTCCAATGGAAAAACCCTTTTAAAACAAATATAGAATGAAGGCAAAAGTCCTAATAACGTTCAAGCCTTATTTCGGCACAAACTCCCAGGGGACAAGCACAGCGGGACCAACAAGGCAAACGGCTCTGTTATTAACTTTCTGTCCGTATAACTCAATAACTATCACTTCCCCTTGCAGGCAAAAAGCCAGAGAGGACTGCCGGGGATGGATCATTAGTGGACAAGGCAATTCCAGGTTATGCTGACCAGCAACCCTCGGGTACAGAGACCGACCTTGTTGACTCTGTGGGACTCATGGGGCGTATAGGACAAAGACAAACAGAATGTTAAGGGGGAGTTGGTGGGATTTTTGTTTTACTGCGGTTCGCTCTCCCTACGTTCTTTTTTTTCCCTCTCTCTTATCCACACCCTTCCTCTTTTTCCCTACTTGTGGTGAATTTGGAGGATTTGAAGAAAAGTTTATCCTCGTCGTTAGCAAAGATGTCGTTAGCGAACACCGGAATATATTATTACCAACAGCTTAGAACAAGGGCGAGAAACGTGTATAAATAAATGCAAGAAAACATAGTAAACTATTTATTATAAGAGAAGATAGTGTGCAAGATTAAATATACTAATACAGAAAATAAAAATATATATTTCCTTGTATTTAAAAAAAAATGCTTTTCATTGATATATTAAGGCAATTATTGAAAGCAGAAAAGATTAATGCAGTTAAATCTCATTTTTGATTAAATAATTATTATCGCATACAAAGTAATCAATGAATAACAAATTTTCCTCAGATTTGTTTATTTTGTATGCTTATTTTCTTTCAGTAAAAATGCTAGTCTTTAATAGAAAAATGTTTAACAAATTATAATTTTTAACTTTCATTTAAGTGAATTATAAGAATTTTTATAATTGTTATACTGATTTTTTCGTCGATAAGATTAAAATGTGAAAATGTTCATTAAATTAAACATACATAAATTGCAAAATAATTTTTTTATTATTCTATTCTACTCTCTGCCGTTTGTACAAAATCTAATTTTTTTTCTTTTTATTTTTGTCATGTTTATATATTTTTAAGCATAGGAATGCTTTCTAATATTTTAAAAGTACCTTAAAAATCAAGAGCATTCTAGATGAATGACACGATTTTACGAACATTATAAATATGTATTTTTCCAAACAAAATATTTTGAAGTAGTTTATAATCCTTTAAAGTAAAAATAAGAAGAAAAAAAAGCTAATTTTAAACGAATATCTTATTTTCATTCTTCTTACAGTTATGTTTCTAAATAACCATATTTAATTTAATATTAGAACTGCATAAATATACTTTTTACTTTCAAACAGAATATTTAATCATGATTTAATATTACATAAATGCACATTCAATACTAGTAGATTCTACTAAATTTTCACATGTTTAAAGATAGGATATTTTGATTATTGCGAACTTAAATTAACAACCCAAGTTCATTCTAATTAGAATTTATATCTTTATTTTGAGGTGAAATAATAAAAGTAGTCACTCGAAATTCTCTAGAAAATCTCCTCACGTATTCTGTTAAAGCCATCATGTATTAGAGAAAGATATTTATATGCTTACACTGTGATGAAAACACCATAAATATTTCAAGTGCAGCATCTGTGATGATTAAAATATACCATTTACTTAGACACTGAAAGACAATTGTATACACTGTATATTTTACTATTCATTCAAATGATTTCAATTTTAGGGTTGATTTAAAGCGTTCAAATAAATTTGCAATGGCGTCGCTTGAGCGTAATAGCTTTTCAGATCCTATAAAGGATTAATTTTCCATTAAATCAAGAATGCAAATTGAAGTAATTTTCGAATTAATTAATTAGTTGACAAGATATTTGTAACAATTGCTCGTGGAATACCATTACATTACTGTTCCAGTAAATAATCAATGATGATGATGGTAGAAATATAAATGAATAAAGGGTTCACTTCTTTACACTGATTGCCCTTTTAAATATCGATTTAAAAGCCGCATAAATTAAGTACATATGAGAAAAATACGCATCAAAAACTTGAATTTAATAAAGAGTAAAATATATATTGTTAGTGATGATGGAAAACAAGCATTTCTACAAAGAAAAAGATTTCTTGGCAAGCTATTTAGAGCTTAAATATTTCCCTTCGAACTTAAAATCTTTTTCATTTTCTACATAATTAAAAAAAACATACTTCGTTTTAAAATATGTTTTGCAAAAAGATAAATAAATTAATACCCACTAATCACAAAAAAGTGAATTAATTGAAATGACTAACAATTCTGAAGCTATAATTTATTGAAAAAATATATTTCAATATAATTTTTTTCCTTAGATATGCCTAAGTTAAAGAATATGCACTTTGTTCTCCCAATAATTTTCGATAATTGGGTTTATAATTTCTCATATATCATTGTTTAGTGAAAACAATCAATTCATTACTTTATTTATTTTAATTATAAATCTGGTAACTTAATTAATTTAAATCCAATATATTAAAAATATATCGAACAAAATTCCGCATTTATCTATCACAGCTCATTTTTAATGAATTACAGTTTCCATATTCATATGATAATATATTGTTGTGCTTATACCATAACACAAGGCTTGATTGAAATGTCATATTACGGTAATGATTTCATAACCGTAAATTTTTATTTATTACCTGATTTCCACAATTTTTTGTGCCATAAAGCTGTACGTATCCTCCTCTATCAATAGATTATTCACTTTTCTATTTATTCTCCATCTCGTTTCACGTACTTACGACAACGCATGACAAGTCGGGTAAACCCGTTGAAGAAGAATTCCAGTGATTGTTGTCAACACTGGTATTTAATGGCAGTTTAACTTCATTACACGAAAAAAAGAGGTGTCCCTTAAGGTATTCTATCATCTTTGGAAAGAGGTGAAGTCACAAGGTCGGGTGCAATGACGCATCGCTGCTTCAATCTCACGTGGTTCGCTATCTTCTTCAGTTCTCAGCACATCAATAACATCTGGTAACAATGTAAACAAGGGAATTATAGAGAATGTAACTTTCAGGTATAACAAAACATAGAATAACAAATAAAATTTATGGGTATGGTGACACTACTTTTCGATCAAACATCATATCTTCTGAAAAGTACTAATTCAAAAACAATTGCTTAACTGAAGAGTTCCAAAATACTTTTAGTTGAAGTTTAGATTTGACAAATTCTTTAAAATATGTTCTATAATTTTAATTTGTTTATTTATAGGTGGATTACATAATGGATCAACATTATTTTGGATTAAATATTGTTTAAAAACATTTTATTTTCAGAGAGAAAAAAAAGAATTATTTTAAGGGCAATTGAAAGCGAGCAATTTGAAATAAAATAAAAGCACACATTTTTGTGCATTTAATGACTTGTTTCAATATATAATTAGTACCAGTGACCGATAACATATTACTATTTGATAGCAATAAGCATTGACTTTTTTTATTTTCAAAATACGTGTATATATTTAAAAAATTATCCCTTCCAAATACCTAGCAATTTATATACCCATATAAAAAATTTACAGCACGATGAGTGAGAGAAATATGCCACAGACTTTTATGACATATACATGTTATAAAATAAATAGTCGAGAAATCTTCATTTATTTGACAATATTTCAACCTTACAAATCCCCTACACGCAAAATGCCACTTTCATTATTAGGTCTATAAAAATTAATTCCACTTCTACAGCGATCGGCAAACTCTCATACAAGTGATATATATGACTACACAGTGCATCATAAATATGATTGACGACTTAGATTATTTCGACATATATCACCTTTCTCTTGGCCACCACATACGCACGCACTTTTTTCAATTAGCACGAACCCACTCACTCTCTGCCCCGGAGAGGAGTGAGTCACCCTTGCTAGGGGAAACCTAGGGAGGGATCACAAGAAAAACCCCTACATTTAGAGCCGATGAGAAAACAAGGTAACCTAGGTAGGGTCGATTAATGAAGTTTGGGGAGCAGCTAGAGAATAAGTTGATGATTGGAAAAGAAGGTTATTATGATATGTATTATTGCCTTGCCAATACAATATAATGGGAAAGTAATAATATCGCTTATTAAAGGAAAAACATTACCGAGACACAACGAGAAAAATATTTTTATACATTTCTCCTTTTAGTTTATGAGTTATCATTCGTTGTTATGATTACGTAGATTTCAGATCGGTTGCCATGATGCCAGTTGTACAAATATGATTATCCAATATTATAATGTTTTTTGTTACCTTTCTTCACTATTTAATGTTATTAATTTTGATATAAACTTAATTTGCATGATCAGCGCGAATATGTGTTTAAAAACAGGTTAGATTAGAATAAAACCCAAAATAGAATAAATTTACATTTGAAATAATCTTTATCAGTAAATGTATGTATATGTGTAAAACGTGTGTTGATTTCATTCACAATTATTTGCATATGAATCATAACAACGTTCCCTAAAAATTAAAAGCGTCCTAAAATAAATAAAGAACAAGCACACAAGCATAGTAAAAAAATTCCATTTCGTACATGATTATATGAGAATTATTCGTTCATAAACTAATTTAGAACGTTTTAAATGTGCCTTTTTAGTGTTTTTAGGTTCTGGCTGTGTCCGTAGCCAGGTATGTTGCATATGATAAACACCCATCCGTTTCATTACTTTTCTTACATTTTAATGGAGTACAGCCCACTGATAATTTACATAACTTATGATTTAACTGCGTGAAATCTTATAATCTTACATTATTTAAGATCTAATCTAATATTTAGAGGAATAAATTTAGCTGATGCGTATCGCATGAAATAGTTACCCGCGGGAGAATATTATTGTTAAATTATAAATGCGAACTCTCTAACATCCTGTTCGAGTAACTACATTCCATTTTTTTTTTGAAAAAACAGTGTAAGAAATTCCTACGTATTGTATACACTTAGTGTATAGGTAAATTAGTATACTTCAGATTGGTGGAAATTCGAAAAGTTACAAATAAATAAAAAAAAAAAGTGTTTATTTATATATATATGCGGATACTTCTTATCCCCTTTAGATTATTACACAACTTTACATTAGGGGAATACTAACCCCTACCATCTAGCAATTGTGTCGTCTTGAGCATACGGCTTCTTTCGTTTTAACTTCATCGGTCATTAGCCTGCGTTTGCCCTTCTGCTTCTGTTGTTTTCTCACTTGTCACTAGGGTTTCTTTCCCGGGAACCAGGGATCCCGGGTTCCCGGAAAATCATAAGATTTCCGTACATTTTCTATTCCCGGGAATTATACTTCGTTCCCGGGAAATCTCGGGAACGAAGTAAAAGTTGACGAAGAAGATATTAAAGAAGAGTTTAGCTGTGAAAAGATGGTTTGTTTGGATACCGAAACAAGCTGGATTAATTTGTTGGCAATGCTTGAAAGATTTTTAGAAATAAAGTCAGTAATTTTAAAAGCATTAATTGACATTAAAGAAAAACAAATGATGGCCTATGTAGAGTTTGAAATTGTGACTACAATTGTAATTGGCTTAAAGCCAGTAAAAATTGGCTTAGAAAAATTATGCAGTCGTAATGCAACTTTGCTAACTGCAGAAGGTGTATTTTCTTTCGTTATTGGAGAATTGAACGAACAAAATTCGGAATTTTCGAAAAATATAAAACATTCCTCTAATCCAAAGAACTAATGAGAGACGCAATGTTAATTTAATAGGATTAATGCAATACCCGAATTTTGGGAGAAAATACGAAGCAGCTGCAGTTACTGTTGATTATTCGAGATTGCCTAGTAAAATTTGTTTGGTTAAACAAGCCCAAATGCTAGGAACAAGGCTTTTCTGTAAAGAAGAGGACTCAATATCCAACTCTTCGCACTCAGAAGAAGAGAACATGGAGATTTTGAAAGAAAAACCTATTACATTGGACGAAAAATTAGAGAAAGCAATTTACTCTAAAACAAAAGTTTTATATTGTTCAACCAAAAAAAGTACTAGTCTCAACAAAATCATGAAACAAGAGATGTAATTGTTCGACTCGACTGAAAATTTATCACCAAATATTATAAAACTATATGAGGCTTTAAAAACAATTTCTCCATAGTCAGTTGAAGCCAAGAGAGCATTTTCTGCTGCCAGATTGTTCGTCACAAAACTTAGAACAAGGCTGAGTGATAAAAGTATAAATTACTTATGCTTTCTGAAATCCTATTTTAAAAATGAATAATAAATTTATTACATATTTTTTGTATTTTTAGCACATTACATAAATAAGTATTAATTTTGGAATTTATATGTATTTTAATGTTATATAATTATTGTTAATTTTATTTAAAAATAACTTGTTTTTATTTTTTTTAAAATTTTGATGTATTCCCGGGAACGACAATTACATTCCCGAAATTTCCCGGACATTTCCGGGAAATCAGAAACCCTACTTGTCACCCACGCTCTAAGGGGGCTCCCTTTTGCTTGTGTTTTCATAAAAGTTCGTCTAAAACACTTGCAATTCCCTGTTGACGTCCTCTGGAGTGGAGAAAGTGGTCATCTCTGTAGCAACTCATCCGCTCCAGATGGATAGTGGAAAAGGAATTCATCATCCATACATAAATTCGTTTATGCTTATGAAAAGTAAAAATATATTTTATATTATTCTAACTTATTTTGAGTCTTTCAATATATTGGAACATATACAATTCTATAAATAAATAATTTGTTTTTAAATTTCTGTTGAAAAAAAAGGTGCATTACGCCTTAAAAATATGTTGTCCTTGATTGCTCGTTAAGAAAAAAATATTATAAAATTAGTTTAAAATTATAATTCTTAAATTTGTAATACACTTACACATTATAAAACAAAAATGCAGTTTATCACGATATCACTAAATTTAAAAATTACAACGTAACAAAAGTGTATAAATAAATGTTTGCTCTTATAAACACTGAATATTTACTATAGAATTATTTTTATTCTATAATATGTAATTATTTTAAATACAGGAGTTCTTCATAAATTCTATTTCTGATGAGGCAATTATGAAGGAACTATTCAGAAAAACGGAACAAAAATAATTTGAAATCAATTTTTTACTTTCCTCGAAATCAATTTTATAAGTTTAAAAAACATTATCTTTTTTTTTTTTATTTAAGAGTTACATACCATACAACACGATAAAAAAATTTCTGGAATCTTATGAAAACACACTAACATAGCATGAATTAATGATATATGACAATATTCCTCATTGGAATAATAACAATTTTCAATACATTTATGCATCATTAATACCGATTTTAAAGAGGATCATAAACTTTTATTTTAAAAAATTCTTCCTTTATATTTGTAAATTTAGAAGTGCGGACAATATTTTTAGCAAACTTAGAATGAAAAATATCCATATATATTTTATTCCGTTTTTAATTATCAAATTATAACTATTGAACTAAATAGTAAAATGTGTGTGTGTACTTTAAATACTTTCCTTAAAATACTTTTAAATATATTTTTTTAATTATGTAAAAAATAGTTTTAAGTAACCGAGACCTTAAAATGCCTCATATATTCTATCTTTGAATTTGCTTTTAAAACTAAAGGAGCTTTCGCTTATTGATTAAATATATTACTTATGAGAATTTGGTAAATAGATGGCTAAAAAATTGAATTTTAAAATTTTAAATAAACGTTCTACACTATAAAGAAAAGTATTTTTATTTGCATTTTCTTAAAATATAGATTTTTGGGATTCCGGAATGCATTCTTCAAAATGTATTTCATCCATAGTGTTGATACTTCCCTCATTATAAAATGAAATTATTTCTCACATAGTAAACATAATTTTTTTTCCTAGTAAGCACTCACAAATTTTAGAAACAGCACAACATTCGCATAAAAATTAAGAAAAATTTAAATCAAACTGAAATTTTTTAAACTTTATATATATATATATATATATATATATATATAT
>BMAW01057424.1:2478365-2538408 GCA_019974015.1 Nephila pilipes | reverse complement strand
TATATAATTATAATATATATATATATATATAATTATATATATATATATATATATATATTCTGATTTCCTTCACATGAATGCACAGTTATCTGAACCTTAAAATGTGGTTTCCTTCTCTTTTAACTTATAAAAGGAGAATTATTTGTATTAAATCTGGCATAAAATAAGTTTTTTTTTACTTTACTGAAGGCTTTTCGTCTACCGTAATTAGATAAGAAATCAAAAAGAAAAAATAAAATAAATTACATTAGTAAATTACTAAATTATAAAAATAATTATTCTTAACCAGATTTAAATAAATCTTCATACTAATAAAAAGACTGTCTTTTACTGAACTACTTTCCTCTAATCACGACCTTCTCAATTTCTAACTAGCCCCGATTGCTTCCGAAATTTCCTCCTAATTATTCTTTCATTCTCTACAAAAGCCTGAAATCGAAACTCTCACTTTATAATATATCCGCAATAACAATGATCCTGCTCCTGTTGACGGATATGCAGTTCTTGAACGGACCCGGTAAGCTTTGTTTACACGCCAACACTGAACAATTTCATTCTCAGCATATGCTGCAAGATAGAGCAAATCTCAATTTTGAACCCACCTGCACTTAAAACATACTCCCCCCCCCTCCTCTTCCTTTTCCATTCTAATTAGCAGAGAAGGCTTATGCAGTAGTTGTCTGCACAGAATCATTTTCCTCGATGCATCCCCCCCCCCTTCAATTTCGATTGCTTTGGTAGAGGTAAAACGAAGAGGGGCGGAAGGGATTGAAAGATCCTAGCCTGCGGCAGTCAGAGCCAAACGCAGAAAAATCGTTTGGTGAAAAGGATGACTGAATCTGAACCAGACCTCGAAATGCAATTTTAATACCAATGAAATGTTTGTGGGGGGTAGAGTATGTGGGAGTCGAGAGGGGGTAGAAGAGGGTCAGGAAGCAAAGGTAATGATGACTGCTGGAGAGAGCAAAACCTTGATGAAGCTTCCCTACCTGGATAGCAGCGATGATGGTTGTGGAAGTAAATTAACAACGAGCACGATTGAAATTTGAAATTCGCTATTTAACGCAACAGCTTGCTATTGATACAGTGCTTAATTCCTGTACCGAAATCAAAATATTTCAGCTTGAGCAGAAATGAAATATTTAAGTGAAATTATTTCATTTTCAGTTATTTTGTTTTGGTAAAAATTCATATAAAATTGCATAAATATAAATGCTTTAAATACTAAATTGTCTTAAATCGACACTTTACCATACACGTGTGATATTTTTCACTGTGGTGAACAAAAGTTCTGAATTTTCATATTGAATTCTCACTAATAAAAATTAAAATAAAAATCGAATGTATGGTTAGAGGCTCAGAAATGTTTAATATGTTTCTGAAGGCTTTTGAGAAAACTCAAAACATAAAACGAATAAATAATAGTGATACATGAAACTGATAATTTTGAGTATTTTTTATTTCTTTGATCCACTACGTTTGGGAGAAATATTTCTCTGAATTCTCTTTTAATGCGACAGACAATATATTTTACATTAACTCTTTTTATAAGTTCTTAAAATCTATGCCCATCATTAATATGCTTCAGGAACATTAAGGATTATAGTCTTACGTTTCAAAAAATGTTTAAATTAATTCTATAGAGGGCCATTATGAATTAATTCTATAGAGAGCCATAGCTCTAACTAATTTACTTAAAGTTTTTCAGTTAAAATAAATTACAATAATTTGAAACGATTAGGAAATTATTATCTGGCTGTTATTTCTTAATATGAACAGTTGTCTTAATTTATTATTTTCTCTGACCGCAAATTATTTTTATTTAAAAAATATTTGATTAAAACATTCGCAACATAATTGTTACCCCCTAACTACCAACATAATCTGAAAATGTTCTTCTGAATAAATTATTCCATTACTACTGAAATCTAAAAACATTGTTATTGTAAGAAAATAATTGCCATTCTATTTAACCCATATTACCATACACACAATGATGAATTATTTAATTTTAACTTCTAATTACCTATATAGATACAAATTTCAAATAAAAAGGGAGCTTAACCAAGAGAATTTTCCCTTCCCTTAAAATGAGATCGTCATGCCATCGTCTTTTTACTAATTACAAAATAACCAATTTCTTCATTGATCATGAAAACTTCCAAAGTTGTCCATGCAGATTTAATTTGGTTCCAGTGATTTCCTGTGAATGCTGTGTTGGTGGTGAGGAAAATGGTGAATATGTACTTCTTCTATGTTTTAAATTTGTCAGTTAAAGAGAATCTAAAACAGACCCTTAAAGACATTAATATTAATCAACCGCAAGATTTTCACCGGCTAGTTTCCGAGAGAAGTGACTATGACTGTTTTTGTAAATTCATTGTAAATTATTGTAATCTTTTATAATTTTTTTTTTTTGTTTATATCTTTCGCTTTTTAATTCTGTAAGCACATACTATACTTTGTATTGCACGGAAATTTGTTGGTGTTTTCAATTTTAAAAATATCATTGAGTACTAATGAACATAAAAATATTCCTCACATTATCGTTTTTCATACGTGCAATCCCAAATTAACTGACAGTGCATTTTGAAAGCTAAAAAATATGCTTCCAGATACTTCACTGTTATGAAAAAGAGATAAAATGGTTATAAAATTTGTAAGGGAAACAAAAATACATACTTTCAACATTCTTTTTTAATAATTAAAAAACATATATCCTTTAAAAAGTGCAAAATTGTTTGTCCCACATTTAAAAGAGTGATTAAAAAAACTTGAATGTTAGCAGTTTCAAAGCAGTTTTCTTGACCAAAAGTGTTGGATCAGACATAATCCGATATTATTAATGATGCTAACAGAATCGGAAGCATTTAAAATTCGTTTAAGCTTCATCATTACTGTTCTATCAGAAACAAGCGAGGCAATTCGATCCAGAGTTTACCTTTCGGCTAATGGATTCCTTTATCGATACTGGGTATTATCGGAACCAACCAGCCAGAGAAAAAGTAAACAGCTCTGGGATGTACCGTTGACAAAAAACCTTCCATCCACAATTTCTTCCTCGAAAAGAAAAAACAGAACAAGAAGATGCAACTTCATCTCTAGAACATATTGTTTCTCGGTAGTTTAGCAGCCGCCGTAAAAAGAAAAAAAATATATTGGTGTTGAGCGGTCATAACATGGTGAACAATTTTGAGATCTCTTTAATCCGTCAGCAAGTTTACGCCTGGGAGAAAATGAAAAGCGGAGGAAAAGAAAGACCGAGTGACCATTGGCTACTGTGGCTACCGGCACCTATGAAGGCGATTGGGTCTTTAGTGGGACAAATTTACGACGTGTAGCAGGGCTATCAAGTGTCCGGGTTGATGGGACAAGACCGATATGACCAAATGATGATGTTCGATCGTTCCTGCTTCCTGCTTTGGCGAATATTTTCTAATACACAGAAAAGTTTTCAGAAGAGTTTTCTCATCACACGTTAAGCGAACCGATTTTACGAAGTTTGGGAAGTGAAATAATCTGTATTGTGCGCAGGCTGTTATCGCCATTTTGAGCTCGTAAATTGATAGGAAAAAGGTAACGAAAGCAGTAATGTTTTCTAAAGTTTATGGATCAGAAGAATTAATTCTGAAAATATTTCTTTTCTTTTTAACATTCGTATGTTTCTGAAGTAAAAATAGGACCCATCTCAGTTCAGATATTAATTTTTTTTGTATTGCCTATTAGATAAAGGTTATTATTTGAAATGACCGATTTCTTGTTCGCAAATAAGCATTTTTATGGCTCATCCTTCATTCTTTTTTCATTTATTAAAACTAAATTGTAATTTATTTTTTTTGAAATCTAAAAATAATTTTATGATGGAAATATTCATTTAAAAATAATAAGTTGTAAAATGTAAAATATTTTCGAGAAATTTATAAAATTAATGGTAAAAAAATACACGTGTTTACGTATAGAATAATTAAATCACTAAGACGACTTATTGTGTTTCGGAAAAGCTATGTATACAACATAAAACCAATGAACGACAAAAAATATAAATTATAAAAGTTAATAACTGCATTTCTTCTTACAAACGCTACTGCAGACTTATCCAAGCGTAATGAATTGAATTCCCATAAATAGAAATGTCTGAATGTTTCTAGTATCACAATTATCAGTAATAGTTTGGCTCTACAGTAATGCTCCATTATTATTGTTTAGTCCACCTTCTAATATAAGTCTGATAATAAAGACACTAAATTACACAACCAAATGTAGAGGAAGATACGTAAAGAAGTTCATTTTATTAATTTCTTTAAACATTGAAAAGGCAATATTTGTTCTCTCTATCTATTAACTATTAACGCATCTGAAATAAAGTTTAAAACCAGTAATTAAATTCTAGCTTACCAATACATTCATGCTCGAGAAAGTTTAATCAAAGAGGTTGGAGATCCTATCAATAAATTTGATTTATTTTGATATTCGATCACTCTACAAAGGTTTCCTAATCAAAATGGATCAGCTATGGGAAATCACTTAAAATTTTTACAATACATCAACTGCATACTCCTCTCTTCTAATTTCACTACTATATTCTTTTTTTTACTGTTTCTCTACTAACTTCACATTTAGAAATCTGTCGCTTTTATGTGAATTTATTTATATTCCTTCCCCGCATTTCAAACGCCTATCGAATTTGCGTAACAAAATTTCATTTGGCTGAAAATTTAAATATAAAATCAGAAAGTAAGCTCAGATGTTAGTTAAGGGAAAGTTTGTGAATAGTCCACGCTACTTAGTTCGCGACTCTTCGATTTCATTTCAATATCTTAATTGTGTCATCACAAGCTAAAAAGTTCAGTCATTGATTAAAATGTCTAATAATCCTAGCATGAACTTCTTAACTAATTTTTATTTTTCCCGATAGAATAATCAAACATCAAGATGCTTGTTACGCCTATCGAGCAAATTCTCAAGCGCCAACTACAAGAGATAATCAAAAATGAATACTTATCAAATTGAGCTTTAAAAGTGATGTTTGATTTTACCAGAAATGATTTCTCATCAATCCTAGTGTACACTCAAGAGTAGAATCTTGTAATTCACATCTTCCAATCTCTCTCTCTCTCTCTCTTACTACTAACTCTAACACTAAACTTTTCTCAACTTACAAATAATTTATCATCCCTTTTTTTACACTTCAACATTTCTATTCTATTTTATGTAAGTCACAGTTCCTTCACAAGAAGTTCTCAAATCAATTATGTCATTTGAATAGTCCCAAAAGGTTAACTGAGGGGAATACGTGGGAATCTCATTATATATAAGTTGTAGATATTACATTTGCAAGGTTAGATTATACGATTGTACATGAGACAATGGAAAGTAGTTTCATAAGGATAAACAGAGAAGTTCAAAAGATGTATGTATTAATTTCCTCAAAACTTCAACATCTGCACTAAAAAAATATTAGTAATAATTATTAATTTTTTGTTAGAAATTGATTTAAGAAACGCTTATCATTCAGATAACAAGAGGGGTATTCAAAAAGTAACCATGTTTAAATGGAAATGGAGATTAGGAATAGAATATGGGAATGGCGTAATTCACTGTAATATTATGCATTGATTGTTTTCCTATTCCTAACTGTGAAACGTCCTTGAGTATAATACCCTAAACATTCCAAAACAATCTAGTGGCCACGATAGCCTAATGGTTAAGGTATCGGGCTCGCGGCCGGTGGTTTTTGTTGAGTTGTGGGTTCAAGCATTGGTGCCCCTAAAGACCCACCGTGTAGCCGGGGCTGATGCAAAGACTATTGTCATCTTCTTTGAAGCAGATTCATAGGAAGGAACTATCATTCTAATTGTTGCTTTGATTTCAGTGCATATTGGCTAATCCAGATATCGATAGTGACAACTCAACGCGATAGCAATCAAAGCTAACCTATAAATAAGTGTCAAATTTTCTATAGAACCATTTGACAAAGGCAGCATACAATGGTAAAACTAATTTGCCACAGCAGTGAAATCTGTCGTCAAAAATAGATACTTTTTGAACTAACTTCATGAAATTTATTTTGATGTTATTTGTTTCAATACAATAAATTATTTTATAACCAAGCATGGTTTTACCCCAAAATTTAATAACTTTCATGAAGAAGAAAAATTCTTAAATAAAATTTCATATTCATTATTGCCCTTTTTCATTTTTGAGCTTGGTTTTGTAATTGGAATGAAAGTAAAACATGGGAAATTGTTATAACAAACTATTTGTGATGAGAAACATTTCAGGGATAGTTAAAAAGATTAATTTTAAAATAATACAGACGGACATGTCACATAAAAAGACTTCAAGGGCTTTTCATTTTACCATAAGAATCAATAATGATCAACAAAAATAATGAATATGAAAGTTTAATTATGTTTAGTATTATTGGAGTTTTTTGTGTTAACTTCTCTACTGCGTTGTCATTGATGAATAAATAACAACATCCTATCAATACGTAATTTGATTTTAATGAAAAATTCTACAATAAAACAATTACATATTATGTCAATCAAAATATTGTTTTAAAATTTTGTTCACGAGTTCCTGAAATACTAATATTTTATACTTCTGTTTTGTACTTAAAATTACTTTTCATCCTTTTCTTAATACCATCCCATGGATTTTCTTAATGCAAAATCATCACAGTATTACCACCCTTCAACGACAATTGATTCAATTCATTCACCAATCTCAAAATTTCAAAACAGTGGACACATTTTATAAACTCAAACATTACTCTCGGCACGCACCAGTACTCTCTAACACACAACATTACCACGTTCTCAAACACTCAATATCAGAACAGGAATCTGTGGCGACGTTCATGTTCATGCATCTCCGGATAATAGACATTATTGGGACATCAATGTTGACTCAAGCCCTTGCGGTCAGTCGATTTCGGACAATGGCCAAGCAACAATAGGAACTATCGGCATCTGTTGCGAAAGCCTCTTCCAACTCTACCATTCAATGCCATGTTCATGAAGTACCCTTACAATGTGAATGGTCAGTTGTAGGAATAAATAGAAATGATGAGTGATGTCAGAAAATTTCTACTTGGATTGCAATAAGCATCATGAATGCATTATCGATAGATAATCCTTAACGTTCCAGTTTGAGGTACAGTGAGTCTTGGATGAAGATTCCGGACTGTTAAATACTGATGTATGTGCCGTTTCCATTTCTCTAGGTGGATGATCATCAGGAATATGGAATGAGGGTTGATTTGAAAGCGCCTTAAGGGGACATGATATCAAATTCAACTTTTTTTTATTTTTATTTTCAATACCACGACTAAAACATATTTTTGTATTTTTATTTTTAATATCATGACAAATTTTTTTATTATATTATAGGCCATTTGAATTAAGATATCTGTATGTAAAAGAAATTAACTTAAATCGTAAATTTTTAAGATTTAATTTTTTTTAAAGATTAAATATTTCAAGTCACTAAGGTGTCTCCCAATTATTAAAAAAAAATTTCTACAAAATTATCACAGCATTCAACATACAACTCTACAAGGAATTTTTCTTTGTATCAATTCTTAATTTTCTGTAAATTTTTATTTTGTGAATTTCTCAGAAAAAAATCATTTAAGTTTCCAAATTTACAACTAAATTTTTTTTAAAAAAGTTAACTACAAGATGTAGGCCTAATTACATGCATAAGTTTAGTAAAAACATTATTCAGAATAATAAAAAAACACCTTTTCTTTATCTCCTACCTCCCCATAATTGTAAAATACTTTAGTGCTAAGAGATAAAAGAAGAATCATCAAAAAACTATGTCCCGAGAGAAAAACTGATTTAAAGCATCATCCTTTGTAAAACCTAATTTATAACATTATTACGCATATAAATTTCACGAAGATTATACTTTGGTTTATGTATCTTTTTAAATATTTTTTTTCAAAAAATGGAAATAAATGTATAACATCAAATAAGATTATAGAATACACAAAATTTAAAAATCTTAAGAATTTAAAGTTTTTAATTTTCCCGATGTATACAAAAATTATTACATGTGTTCTAATGTTGAATTTAACTTCAGTTTTACTATGCGCATTATTTACATTATTCATTAAAAATACATTTGCTAATTCAAACAAAAAGAAATGTTATGAAATTTTTAAAATTATTCTTAAACGTGCAAAAATATAATATGAAAATATTTCTTTCTGAAACACCCACACGTTACAAGGTGGTATTATATAACGAGACTGATGCTATAAAACATTTTACTTTGATTTCATACATATTTATTTATAATCATCTTCAATATATACCCCTCCTATTTTCTTAGAAAGCTCCATGCGAATCTTCCATTGTTGGAAACATTGCTGAAAGTCTTCTCTAAGCTCCTTCAGGACGCGTGCAGCTTTCTCTTTCGTAGATTCAACGGATTCAAATCTTATTCCTTTTAATGTAGATTTCACCTTAGGAAACAGATAGAAGTCGCATGGAGCAAGATCCGGAAAAAAATGGCTTATGGTCTAACACTGAGATGCTGTACTTAGCTAGCAATTTCTTGACAGACAATGCGGAACGACTTAATTCGAGTGGTTGTTTTCTTTATCCTATCACGGAGCTCAGCAAGAACTTGAAGGTAGTAATACAGATTAATAATTTGACCTTCAGGAACCCAGTAAAGGTACACACAATCCCACGAATATCGAGGGGAAAAAAACAATCATCAGTACTTTGAATTTTGAATTGCTCATTTGAGCTTTAATGGCTCTCGGTGAAGATGAACTCTTCCAGTCCATGGACTGCCATTTCGTTTCAGGACCATAAGTAAGAAATAACGATTTGTGATACGTTATTATCCTTTCCAATGAGTTTGGATCCTTTTTAATGGCATTCAAAGTGAGAGTATAGAAATGTTTTTGAACTTCTTGTTGCTCAAACGTGAGAATTTTAGGCACCATTTAGGCATACACTTTATTCCTGTTAAAATTCTTATGTAAGATTTACCATAAGGATTCTTTTTCAATTTCTGCATCCTCAGAAACAGCATGAATACTTAACCGATTGTCAAATCGAAATAGATTACTGATTTTTTTCGATATTGTTTTGTATTTTGATGTGGGAGAACGACCCGGGAGTGAAACATCTTCAACGTCTTCACGGCCATCTTTAAAAGGCTTAAACCACTCAAAAACACGTGCACATTATGAGCATCCATTGTCATATACTTCTTTCAATAAATTATGAGTTTCAGTAGCGGGTTTTCCAAGTTTCATGTGAAATCTCATAACTATTCGTTGCTCATTTATCATTTTTCCGGCGAAACAAAAAAAAATAACTCTAGTGAGAATTAGGATTACGGCTATATGATTTGCTTACAAAACCAGAGGCACTGCATTTGAAAGAGTCTGCATGTTAAACAGCTGTTGGTCGTACGCGTTGGCACATGTTTACTTCTTCAGTAGCAGCATCAGTCTCGTTATTTAATAACCATACCTCGTATGTTAAAGATACATAAAATATATAAATAAATAATAAATACATATGTAATAAACTATATTTAAATTACACACAAGGTTAGCTATATTGCACTTGGTAATTGTATCACACATTAACCTATGTTTCAAATGTTTCTTCGAGTATTTGCTCCAAATCACATTATGAAGTATTTCATTTGAATTTTGAGTTTTGCGTCATGTGCAGTGCTCCAGAATATCAATCGAAATCAGTGCCTGATATATTGGTAAATGTTTTAGTAGATGACTCTTTGATTGGTGTTTTTAAGATTCTTCGGATGGGGTTTTGGGATTACATCGTTAGCTACAGCTGATTGATAAACTCTATGAATCTCTCTTGAAGGACATTTAAAATGTTGTGGCTTATTATTAGTGAATATACTGTGGAATAACATTGCATACATAGATATTTTCATTTACTTTGTTTGACCTCACCTTTCATTACCATTAGCCATTTCTAGAAGTAAGTGCCGAAACACATTTATAGAATTTTCACATTGATCTCAAATACTTTTCACTTCATGAGAAAAGTCAATTTTTTTTTCCAATTGCAACGTTCCCTCAGAGTTTTATTAAGTTTTATATGTCTCGTTTTTGAGTAAATCTTTCAAAACTGTGACTAATTCTTTATGAGTGATTGTGAGTAAGTCTTTCAAATTTTACCTAATTTCAAAAGTCGTAAGGTAGAGATTTTAACTTTTAAATGTCATGAAGTTAAATAGCAGCATTTGTAATAGCCAAAATCGAAAAGATAATTTATTACACAGTCCCTCTTACCAAGTCTCTTTATAACAAAAGAATGCAAAAGTTTTTTCAGGAAAAAATCAACTAGTAGCTAATTTATAAGCAACTTTCTGTGTACTAGATTGTTACCACGTGTAGAAAATTATGGCTTGTTTTTCAACACATCTTTTGCAACATAGTTTTCCATTATCAGTATTAGATTCATATCAACCAATTGTTATTACGTATTTGATAAATCAGCTTTTTTTTTCTTATGGAAACATTTTAACTTTTAAAGGAGAAGTTATGCTCAAATTGCACTGGGTTTCAATGAATTTAACTAATTATAACTTATTATAAAGTTATTATTAGAATCATATATTAGAAAAATAAGAGTTTCCTTTATTCTCTTTAGCGAAATATGAAACTTAACCAGGTGAGAAGATATGTTTGAATATTATTTATGCAAAAAGAAGAATAATCTCGGAAAGTTAATGTTATATGAAAGAAGTTAAAAATCAAAGAATGTGCCTAAGACACAAAAGAAAAATATTTTATATTGTACAATATCTCCAGTATGTTTTTATCTTCATTAGCAAATATGAAAACGAAAAAAAGTTTATACAACATGATACATGAAATATTATGATTTGAAATGGTTTTTATATGATTTGAGTTGTGTTAGAATTACACAAAAAAGATCATGGTGTCACAAATTATCAAAATATTGGAACTATTTGTAGCGGTGTGAAGCAATAAGCTTTAATAATAGGGGTAAAATAATAAGATAATAATTGAAAATTGGTTATGATGTTAAAAACACCATTCACATACTAAACAGTCAAAAATGTTTTTATTGATGATACAGAATTTTATCAAACTATTGTACGTCATTTCAGACATTTTTAGAAATGTTCGACTAATTTTTTGAAAAATTTAACAAAATTTTCGATTTCATGAAAATCTAGTACATTTTAAATAGTTTTTGAAATTTATAGAACACTATTCACATTCTTTTGAAAAAAAAACTCCAATTATTTTTGTAAAAGGCATTTCAGCAGACATTTTAGTTCTTCAGAAAAAACGAATAAATCATAAAATACCCCAAAATTCCCTCTAAAATTACAAGATAATATGCGCATCATTTTGATTGTATATATATATATATATATATTCAAGATGTGTGTACTCAAACACAGAGTGTAAATGTCTAACAAATAAAAAGAATTGACAGGGCATGTTAAAATTTGAGCAATTAGTTTTTTAATACTGAAGATATTCTGAAATAAAACTGTATGTTTTTCGAGAATGAGAAAGAAAAAAAAACGGAATGAATGTTAAGGTTTATAGGGTAAGAGACCAATCTAATTATGCTGCCAAACAATGTGAATCTGTGATTAAGAAGTTCGAAAAAAATGGTTGGAAAGGTAAAAATTCTTTGACAAAAGAAAGAGACTCGAAAACAGAGCAGGATCACTAGGATATTAGTGAGTGTACAGAGAAATAGAGAGAAGAAAATAAGTAATTCCTTTTTTTTAAACCAAAATAACCGTAAGTCGCATTACATTTCAAATGGTAAAGGAACTTATATTTTATATTTTAATAAATTTTATTTGCAATTATAGTTCTTTTAGTAATACTTGACTAATTTTCAACAATTTATACTGAAGCGACAATCAATAAATTAATTATAGTTACATATTTAAGGAAATAGTTTTTTTATTTTACTTAGGAAGTGGTATATTTAACATGTGTTTTAGCCAATAGCTGCTTAACAACTATGATGCAATTAACACTTATATATATATATATATATATATATATATATATATATATATATATATATATATATATATATATATACATATAAAGATTATAATCATAATTTTACCAGCATTAATAAATCAATACTTCAAATTCTTTTTAGATTAAAAAAAAGTTATTGGAAATGCAGAGTGTAATACCTCCTAACGAGCACGTCTAATTAATTCTTTCAATATATTACAACGCCGAAAAAATAAAAATTAAAAAAAAAGATAAATATAATCTGTTTAAGAACAAAAAAGCAAATATATATGTGTGTGTATGCGTGAGTCTGTGCATGTGAAAGCGTGTGTGTGTGTGCGCGCGCTCTCGCTCCATATTTCTTAATACAAAGAAGTATATTCACTCGATAGGTTATTTAGAAATATCTGTTAACGTACGTACAACAGTTTTGAGTATGTGATGCCCAATGTAAGTCTTGATGAGGCAAATATTTTTAGCAATATTTGCTGATGTATGCTCATCTCAACTTTAACACACAGGAGTGTCCTTATTTTTTCAGGGTTTATCTAAGACTTGCATAAAATCTTTTCAAATAACAAAAATCAGTGTTCATTTATGTGCATGTTTCTTTTATTTTGCTAAGGAGTATCTAAAGCTTAATTTAATTTTGTTTCCTTTGGAATTTTTTTCTCTTTAATACAAACTGTAATGAGTTTTTTAAGTAATATTATCTTTTTAGCTGTAATATTTCTATGTTTCGAGTCATTATATATCAAAAAATTATATTAGATTGATCAAAAGATCAAATACTTAACATTGTCACATTCAGACTGTTATATCTAAAAATGAGTTGGGAAAAAAACCCTAAGAAATTGGATGAATGAAAGAATTATGAGAATAAATCTGATCCAAAAAGTAAATTGAAGATTTTATCAAATATTAATTAGCTCTTTCATATTCCCGATATTTTAACACGCGAAAAGTCTATTGTGTAACTGTTTCAATAATTAATAAAGAACTTATAACATATTTAATCTCAATCAATAATCCATTTATCTTTGGCTTTGTGGCTTTGCAGGATATACTAATTAAACAAAGAACATTAATAATCTAATCTGAAGGTTCTAATAAAGAGATTATCACTTTTAATGGATCTGTGCGGTAAAATAATTAATAATCAATTATACTGTTCCAATTTAATTGCTGTTCTCTTATTATCAATGAATGAAGGCAGGGCCCTTTTAATAACCAACCGTCCGGTCTCAGGAGGTTATAGAGAAAGGGTTAGAATTTATAAGTTGCTGTTCAAGTAAAATCTCTGTTAATTAATTTCAGATAATTATACTTGGCAGAGTTGCAAAGATAGGATTGTGACACTCTTCTAAGGTATGAAGTGGATAGTAAACCAGGATTCGTGAGTTTTTTCAAAAACATTATTTAGAATTATATCAAGTTGAATTGATTGCTATTAAAAATTTTCACTTTTATCATAAAAATACTAAACTTAAAATAACTATAAAATTTCAAAATCATTTTCCTTCTTCTCTAACCGTTTTATTTTTATTACCCTAATATTTGAGTAATAAGTTTTTCCTTGTATAACTCACAAATAATTTCCTATTATTCACCTTACTTAGCAAGCACTGTAAATTAACAACCAATATGAAGGAATCTGAGAATCCACGTAAAATAATTATTGATATAATCTAAATTTTGATGCTTGGTTGGGAATCGTGAATTAAATGTTTCCAAGGAGCTTACATTATATCCATATGAGGTAGTCTACGAGAACATTCAATGAAGTCAAGCATGTTTAAGACTTAAATTTTATTGTTCGGCGTTCTACTATCCCTAATGTCTGTCATATTAAAGTTTCATAAGATCATAAGATCTAAATTTCAGCAAGTAATCATAAGATCTAAATTTCAGCAAGTAATCATAAGATCTAAATTTCAGCAAGTTCAAACACAAACAAATAAATTAGAACAGTCAATTATATTCAAAATATCTTTTAGTAATCCTCAAATAAGCATGAGGATTTCCACAGCTAAGTCCCTATCCATGAGTACCAACAATTTTTATAATCCATCCGTCTTCAATAATTATAAATCTTCCTTTTCTTCTTTCTCAGTATACTTCAATTTATATATGAAATTGGTTCTGCATAGTTAGAAGCGTCCAGGAAAAGTCCATAAGGGCAGATAAAGGGGAGTAAGCTTTCTATTGTTACATTATGTCTTTGGTATTTAATGTAACGATTAGTCCTCGTTACCATTAAAATTTGTTA
Source organism: Nephila pilipes (assembly GCA_019974015.1). Taxonomy (NCBI): domain Eukaryota; kingdom Metazoa; phylum Arthropoda; class Arachnida; order Araneae; family Nephilidae; genus Nephila; species Nephila pilipes. The sequence continues at coordinate 2,524,108 of BMAW01057424.1, read as the reverse complement.
TATTCAATGCACTTTATCATTATTTAAAAATAGTCTTATTGGTTCTTCTTTTTCCCTAAAAAAATTAGGATTTCTCGTATAACGCTTCAGTTATACTATGCAATTTTATAACCAAACAAAAAAGTCAATCAAAATCTGAAAATTTGATTTTTTTACTCTTAACTTCTATAAACAGTCTAGAATATTACGAAACAGAATGTATAATATTATCAATATACTGAAAATAAAATATTTTCTTTCCCTCTATTGATACTGATTAATAAACTGAGTTTCATAAAATTTCAAACAGATAATCTTGTACTGAAATCTTTTTTTCAATTCATCGAACACGACACGTACATTATAGTCTTGTCAAATATAGAAGTCCGTATGATTTTAATAATGAACATCCAGAAATGAATTTATATATAAGTTTTGTAAAGGCCATAAAATTATATAAAAACATCTGTATTTAAGATTGTAAAAGGAATTTCCCAAATATAAACCGTAAATTTTAAAAAAAATCAGTTTTAATGAAATACAGTACATAAAAAACGTGTAACACCATTCTTTTCTTCAAAATTTGTCTCAAAATCAATCGAATTATACAAGATAAGTAGCAATAGGAAAACATCCTCGTCTAAAATTCTTAAACAAATGAACTGAAAAGACTCAATTAAAGGTCATTAAAAAGTAATTTGCATACTTTGCAACTACTCTTTCCTGAAATCCCCCATTTTCAATACATGAATTATTACTTGAAATTTTTTATCTTAATGAACTTTTTACTCTCTTCATGACATTTTTTATGGATGTAGACATTTATATTTTCCTTCCACTGTGATTAGGCATGATATTCTCTTTGACCAAGCCTCAAATGAGGTTTTTTTTTTTTTTTAATTTCAAAACAACTTATTTCAATTCAAACCTTTGAAACAACTAAAAAGGCTTCAGTTTATTTAGTTCTTGATGAGATGTAGATTATACTTTTTTATTGACAATTCCTGTATATTTAGAGTTGTATGCTGTTGTGAGCTCGTATTGAAGAGATCACGCCTTTCAAAACAAATAATGTGACTTTGTAATTTTTGATAATTGTACAGATTCGCAATCCAATTCCAAATTTTCTGAAAACTATTGACTAATTAAAAACAAATCCTCATTTCACTGTAGCCTTGTTTAAATATCTATACAACCTAAAAAGAATTACAAATTCGAAGTTGTATTTGCCAAATGTCATGAAACAGGACCTTAATTCAAAAAGCATTTGCAGTTAGAAAAGATGCTTCGATATTAAACGTAATTCATGTGGTTACACCACTTCTATATATATATATATATATATATATATATATATATATATATATATATATATTCTATATATCCACGTGTCTAATATTGCTACCTTAAAATTTTGAAGAATATATAAATGCGCTATATTTTACTTAAACAGGCAAAATTAAGAATCTCTTTGCCCTTTCATTATTACTTAGCATACAAAATATGGAACATATTTTATAACAGAAAAAATATTTATTCGTATAGAAATTTGTAGTGTATTGAAATATGCTATCCATTGTAAGTAAAGGAAGCCAGATTTAGTGACTGCATTACTAGTAAACCTGTGACGTTAGACTATTCGCGATTTTCTCTTCACTACCCTCAAAGACTTTATGAACATTTCCGCTGCATAAAAATACAATTTTTTTCATCCCAAATTAAACGTGATCATGCAAATAACATGAGATAGAAGTGAAATGATTTAGATATAATGATATATAAATGAAATATAAATTAGATATAATGATATATAAATGAAAAGAAAAAGAAGGGAGATGAAGGATGAGGGTTTGCTGATACATATTTATATTTTGGATTGAAGCATGTTAATTAACATTTCGAATCGAAACAAAAAGGGATTGAATTAAAGTGAGTGAATTGGTAAGCAAATATTTCATATTTAAATCCTAATCTAGTTTTATTATCCTTAATCTCTCTCTCTCTCTCTCTCTCTATATATATATATACAGGGTGCTTCAAAAAAATGTATACACACTTTAAACTATTGTAGTTTTCCCGCTCTACAAGGCTAATGTTATATTTCTTCGCCAGGTGCCAGCATAATCGTCCCTCTATGTTATATTATCAGTTGGAATTTGTAATATCAACATGGGGGACGTACGTTTGAGTTTTGAAGAACGTAAGCAGGTTATTAAGTGGTACTGGAAGTTTGAGAATGTAAATGAAGTTCAAAGACAGTGGAGAAGGGAGTATGATACAGAACCACCTTCAAGATTAACAATTACACGCATACGAGACAAATTCGAAGTTCATGGAACAGTGTGTGATGTGCATAAAGGTCATTCAGGTCGGCCTCGAACAGCTACAAGTGATGAGTCATCAACGGCAGTCTTAAAACTGTTTCAACGCTCTCCTAACAAATCTTCAAGGCAAGGGGCACGTGAAAGTGATGTAAGTACTAGCAGCGTGCTACGCATTCTGAAGAGAGGCAAGTTTTGATACGATGTACAGAATCTGTGGTGACTCGTACTCAGAATTGTATTGATGCTGCAGGTCACCAATTTGAACAGTATTAACATTTGTTATTTATGTTTCAATTACATTGGACTTTCAGCTTTCTATTTTCCTGAAATTTAACTTTGTAGAACGGTAAATAAATTTTCTATGGAAGTTCAAAGTGTGTATACATTTTTTTGAAGCACCCTGTATATATATATATATATATTGGAGTTTAGAAGTTTTTGACTAATATATTAGATTGATACATAGGGCAAGAACTGAGCAATAAAGATGTTACAAACCGGTTTATTGATTTTAGTAATAAATTATTGCCTATATTTCTACCTTATTTACCGGCTATTCGAAAAATTATGTAAATAATTATAATACACTTTTTTTACTTATTCGCCGAGTCCTAGCTAAAACAAATAAGACTACTATCAAAAATAAAATCGTAAAATAAAATGACAGATATACTAATGTCAGTTCTAATTGAAACAGGAATAATAAATGCGATTAATTTTCAAAATTCAGTAAGAGCAATTCTTTCGATATTTGCAATTATGTTATATATATTATGTTTCTGTTTTTATCAACAAGATAAACTTGATTTATTGTTCTTAATAAAAAGCAGAAGAACGATACGATGATCAATCTCTGGTACAACGAGTTTATAAAATAGTTTTGAAAAACGATTGGACTATTTTCAACAGGAAGATATAAGGGGAAAATATATTCAAATGTTGCTCTATTTTTCAATAATTATTAAACCAAAGAGTGTGGAACATGAAAGAACTTTTCCTCCTGAGAAGTTTATTTTGCTTAAAAATTAGATCACAATTAGAAAACCGAAATCTTGATCATTTATGCTTCTTATTTGATTCATTTTTAAATTATATTAAAAAATAGATTACATATATTTTATAATTGATTTATTTGTGAAACTCTATTTATGCAAAATTATAACTTAGAATTTGTGGTAAAAAGTGTTGATTTCCGTTTATGTTATATTATGTGTGTATTCAGAATACAATTTATTTTCATATACTTTTATCACAGATTTCTTATTGTTACGAATTTTATTTTTAGATTCCATATTTAAAATAATTCCCGGTAATATACCAGTATATCAGTTTTGTTTGAAAATTTTACCGAATTATTGGCAATAGAAAAATTCGGTAAATCTCCAATCACAACTCAGAATGCTATTATAAACACGGAGCAATTTTCATCAAAAATGTGCTGAATTTATATCTTATTTTATATATCTAGCGAAGGCTGACTCAAGAAGACACCGAAACTCCTTCTCATGGATTTGTTTTTCTTGTTCATCAATATTAAGATGGGTTCACAAATAATAGTTTAATACTGTGATACAATTTTGCTATAACTACTTAATTATTAAGGATTAAAGATTTATTTCAAAAGCAAGCATTAGATAGAAAAGTATTCTGGATATCTCTCTAGCTCTCGAAACTTGTAGAAGACACTCTAGAAACCACACATCTCACTTGAAAGCAATCAGCGAGCTTTAATTCCACAACCTTCTGCTACAATGGCATTCAGGGAATAATAAGAACACGGAACTTATCAGAATCCTGCCTAATCAATTTCTTTGTTGTCATCCAGGGATTGGTGCAGAGTTTGGGGAGAAGGGACAGGACAACTTCGGTATGTGTAGATTTTTCCTTTCGCACGCATCTGTACCATGTGGATTTGATTAGAATCATTGATTTTATTGTTTCATTAGCTTTTGATATTACCTTCCTTAAGATATGTGAAGCAAGTAATTTTCAATACTTTGTACAATCATTACATGTTGAGTAAAATAAAGTATGCGTCTGAAAATGTAATTCAAAAAGATATAAAAAGGTTAGGGGTGGTAAAGTTTTAATGCATTATTCACAAATATAATTCCAATTAGTCAAACAAAACTGACAATAAGATTACACATGAGCACAGTGATTACTGAAATTTTTCAATTCCTCTATTTATTGTTAGATGTTTAATTTTATCAAGTTAAAACCAAATTCAATAGTTTTAAATTACTATAACCATTGTCTTAAATTATCGTAAAAAGGGCGTATTAAATCTAGTCCTCAATTACAGTAAACGATATTGTATAAACTGTAGTCTGTACTACTGCAAGTGATTATTGTGTAAGCAATTATCTATAAATGTTGTCTTAAGTTGCTTTGATAAATTATTCATTTGTAACAATCAAAAATAATGTTTAGCGGGAATCGATGAAATAGTGTGCTCTAAGCTCAAGTAATGAAAAATTAAAACTAATCTTCATTACTCGATATAGTTTTGTGCAATAGTAGCATATCTATATTTTCAAATGAAATTACATATTGTTTAAAATTGGGAAGTATCAAAATTATTACAGTAGATTCCGCATTATAACGCTGAATATGAATGAAAAGAAAAATTTATTCTGACAAAAAATTTTTAAATTATTTCATAAAATGTCAGAAACAATTTATATATTTCATTACCTTTAAAAATTAAAAGTATTGATGTTGGAGCTTGTCTGAATTTCTCTCTATATATTCAGAAAGTCACTATCTCTAGGACTCTAATTATTCTGGTAAATAAAGCAAATAAATTCAAACAAAATCTTGCGCTGGACTTGTAATAAAAAAAATGCAACGCATGCATTAAACAGAGTGCTTCTTTTTCTCTACTGTTTGATATCTAAAAGGATATTTGCTGTATCATACGTATTGTTAAGCACATATTTACTCTTATTACTTTTTGTAAATAAATAAGTATATTTATCTTTGACATTGATGCCTTTATAAGGATTAATAACAGCAAATATGTGCTTGTAATAAATATAGTCTTAAACGTAAAGGAATAAGACATGCTTTTTCTCTCGTAATACAATAAATTTTTTTCGGTATGTTTTTGTACTTCGTAATAAATAATAAACGCTTATCATTATATGCTAATATCAGAATTTCTTGAATGCATTAAAGATATTTACTCATAGTTTGATATTAAACAAATGTTTACTCTTTATATTACTCTATTAAAATGAATTATTTTTAAAAAACCTTTTTTTCCCCTATAAATATTTAGAAATATAAGGCTTCTTTAAAATATCTTGCTTTGTATACGCAGTTACAAAACGTTTATACATTTGAAAAATGCCTTCCAACATAATTTTAAATCTTTGAAAATATTTATATTTATTTTATTGTAAAACGAAAATATCTTTACACTCTATATGCTTAAAAGGCTATACACCATAGGTAATAAGACATAGATGTAACTTTTTAATTCACGATCCAAGCATTGAGATTTTATAACATTTATTACTCCCCTAACAATATCGCAGTAAACATTATTATAAAAACACTGCTAACCAGAGAGTGAGATTATCTTCACCCTGAATCATTTTTGAAATTTGACTTTAGAAAAAAAAATGATGCTAACTAGTTGCAGAAAAATTGTAATAAACCACACTTCAATTGAAATTTTTAACCAAATATTGAACCAAAAACTAAAGTAATTTTTATAAACAATTTAAATTTTCGAAAAATAGGAATCCTCGACAAATATTTCAAAAGATTAAAAAAGTATCGAAATGCATTACGAAGTGTTCTTTTAAATGAAATGAATAGTATTATAAATATAGCACACAATCATCGAAGCTACTTGGATCAACACTAATATTGTAATGTTTTATGTATAATTTTATGAGATAGTCAAACGATATTTACAAAAAACAGTTAAGATCTCATGTTTACTTACATTACAATCATAAGCTAGCCTTGAGAAAAGAGTTTATTGTTTTGTGGTCTCATAATACTAGGGTGTGGGTGTGGGTGCGTGCGTGTGGGTGTAGAAATACACAAAGAGCAACATAATAATTAATGATTTGAAATTTGAGTATCTATATTTCTTTTCTCTACTTCTGTTGAAGTTTTTAAGATAAATACATTATCTCATTTGTATCTTGTTTTATAAAAATAAATTATTGAATAAAATTGAAACAAACCACTTGAAAAAAAATATTAAGAACTTTATTGATTCCCATTAACGTTTCATTGATAATATATATCTTAGTATTAAGAGTAATGTCATACTGCCAAACATTAAAAATGAATTATTAATTCATTTTATAACATTGCCTAATAGATCGAATTCTATAAACAAGTTATTTTTCATTTGGTGTTGTGAAATCCTATACAGAGTATATCCTAGTTTATTGAATTTTTATGTAGATTTAAAAATATATATAAATTATAGCTTTCAAAACACTTTTTTCTGTTTATCAATTAATTTATTTATTTATTATAAATTAGTATTACATTTTGAAAAAACTATGCAGTTAAAATACTTTCTGAAAGTAACAATTCAGACGAAACAGTTCATTTATTTTCAAAGTATCTGAGATAAAATATTCAGAGAAAAAAAAATGCCGATCAGGCTAAGATTAATTTATGCATTTTTTTATTAATAAACTTCATATTCATCTAAAACAACGTGTTTGTTTATAAAAACATGAAATCTGCAGGCTTATTTATTGATACTACTTATTTATTTTTCTAAAAATACTTTTTCCGTTAATAATCGGATTTTGAGTATCAACATACAGAAATATAAATTTTGTCAGAATTCAGATAAAACAGTGCTTAGTTAATTATCATTTCGAAAATTTTAAAAAAAAAATATCTTGCTTCCATTTCAATTCGAGCTTCGTGTTTCCATTTTTTTTTTTCTGTTTTTTCATTTCTTTTCACGTTTTTCGATACTAATCGAGTTACGTGCACGAAATTCATTCGGAAAGAGCAATTTACAACAACTGAACTTTTTTTTTCCTTATGTGTATGATATTTTTCAATTATTCCATATGCATTAAAAATACAAGTAGATTATTTTTTCCTTTAATTCATTTAAATATCAGAAGAACAATTTGCTTGCATTTTATTTCAAATGCAATAGCGATCATAAGCGTTTAATGAAATGTTTAGAATATACCTGTTTTATATTTGTCTGTTTTTGCCTGTCTTTTTGATAGATTCTGAAACCTCATTTAAGCAATTTAATAGTGTACAGGGTATTAATAGAAAAGAACGATATTTCTGTTCACTTTTCCCGTAAGGTCCCTCAGATGTTTCCCAGATTTACAAATGGAAATATTTCTTAAATGTGAGACGGGACTCATATACGAGACAAAAGTGCCATTAATATTTTGAATCAGATATAAAAATCTTACAATTGCCATTTGAGTCAGATTTGCCGGTTATAAAATTTAATTGCATTATTAATGAATTACATAATGAAATTAAATTTCTCAAAAGGAAAGTCCATAGATTTCACACAAACGTCCACGGATTCAACAGAATCTAATACAAAAAAAATTAAAAAATTTGAATGAAATATGTTATATAGGGAATAAAATAAAAATGTGAAAAAATAATGTATAAATTACTTAGGAGAGGGCAGGATGACAGGGGAATGAAAGGAAAATGCAATTTTAACTTGAGGCTGGATGGGACTTATATTCTCAAGGAAGGAGGCATGTTAAATAATGTAGATTGATTTTTTTTAATAACTTATATCTAAACCTTCCGGAAAAGGAAAATATTATTTTAAAATTAATTTAAATATGTGTTTCAGCTCACTTATTAGAATAATTAAATCATCTCTTAATTGTTATTTGAATTTTCTACTTCTTTAATAAAGCATCAGTTACATTTGTTATAAGGAAAACTAATATTATCTGTATGCAAAGATATCTGTATACGTTAAATTTTGTCATGAGAAATAGTGATAGAAAGCTGGTTATATAAAAGAAATTTGAAATAAGTAAAGATAATTTTAATTTTTGACAATATTATTTATGTAATTTGGTGGATATATGAGCATTTTGCGTTTTATATATTCAAATATAATTTTAAATAGTATGTTGCTGTAATTGACATGTTACTTATTAAAAAGATGTACGATATATAATAAAAACCAAAAATGTTAGGAAAAAATGGATTTAATATCAAATGTCAACATTTATAATCTTGTAAGCAATTTATAGGTCAAGCGTAATTTATTTTTGATATAAATTATTAGTAACTGTACATGAATTTCATAAACAAAGGAGTTGATTTATTGCACAAATTATTAACTAGTTCGAGTAAGTTGTTGAAACTGGTTTTCCTCTAGAAATAGAGAAGCATAGCTCTTTGGAAAGTCATGCGTAAATAACTTTAATCACGAAGAATGAATTATAAATAAAGGAGAATCTCTCTCCTCTATTTATTTTAATTCTAAGCTAAAGAATAAAGATTTAAAATGAAACTGCAGTTATGTATGAAATATACGTCAGTTTTAATTTAAACAATGCTACTTTCCCTTTTGATTTAGAACGAGAGTAAAATATTAAATTAGTCAAACAATAAGCTGTAATTCAGTTTGCATAAGAATTCACAAATGTTTCTCAATAAGTTTATGACTTTTGAATTTGAATAAAGAAAAACGAATAAATAGAACTATTTATCATTACCCAAATGAGTTAGTACGAATTGCTTACTCTAACCAAAATAAATGCTTATTTCAATGGTATATTTTCTTGAATTATTCAGTTTTAGTGCTACTTGCTTACGGTAAGAGTCTCCTTAAAACTAACGATACATAACACAAAAGACTGTTATTCATTATCGCCATTTAAAACTGTGCTAACTATTTTTGCTACAAAATACTCTTTATTGCTGTGTTATGGCTAAAATAAATTTAAACACTAGAATGGTATCGTAACTTAAGATAAAAGTTATTTTTTATCCCCATTCTGCTCAAAAAATAAACAAAAGAGATAAAATGAATAACTAATTATTCTTAAAAAATACTTTACCTTGTTATTTCTGTTTCTTAGCTCATAGATTACTAAATCATTGCAACATTTTCATCACATCAGCTGATAATCCACAAAATAATAATAATAAATAAAAACGTTACATGTATTTATTTATATTTAGAAGTAGCATTATTGCGTGAATATTTACCCACGAAGTTATAATTCTTTCACCTTCTCTTTAATGCAGTGAAAAATATTTCAGATTTTTTCCGTTCAATCTTCTAAAGAGGTAATGATACACATGAAACGCGGAATAGTGAAGGGAAAAAAATACCCGTATTACGAAAATCATAATGCTAAAACGTTTTTTCCTGGTAGAAATATGTACGTTCGAAAGCTTAATGATGCGATTTTCAGCCCTTGGCTATATTTGTAATTTTTATGAAAAAGAGGAAATATATTTATATTCCACAACTAACGGAAGTAGAGTGGCAAAAGAAAAAGAATATTTACGCACTTTTTATGGGTCTCTCTTTACACTCTCACACACACGCACACACACACACACACGCACACACACACATTATATACACATATATATATATATATATCGAGCCGAATAAAAAAAAGCACTAAGTTATTCTTGAGTTTTTTTCTTCTCGGCTACGCAAGATGATTTTGCGCTTAGTTTTTCGCCTCATTTGTAGAGAGGGGAGGTGCGAAAAATTATTCTAGATTTTTCTTTCGGTTGTTGGAAATTTACGATTCTTTGGCTATGCTTTTCGCATACACACACACAGTTTGATTGTATACGAAGTAGTTCTGAAACTACCCAGCTATGTTTTCTGGTTAAGGAAGGATTCGTTATCGTTACAAGCTTAACACTGAATATTTTTCTTTTAAAGGTAAAAATTAAATCAAAACATTTCTACCAAAGATTGAGATTGATTAGAATGTTTGCTACACTTAACTATATCTATTAATGTAAAAAGTTAATAAAAATTTTTTTAAAGTTTTTAAAATCTTCCTAAAAGCCCTTTTATTACCATGGTATAGTTAATAGAAAATAATTTTCAAAAATTTAATATAATAGTAAAGGTAAATCTTAATACCATATTTAATACAACGCTTTTTTCCTGGCGTATAAATTTTGAAATCATTAGTAAAGCTTAGATTTTATTTTTGCCTAATAATTGTGTTTGAATCATTTTATAGATTTGTAAAAGGAATATTTTTTGGTCAAAAAGTTTTTACCTTCTCAAATGAATATCGACATGATTTTTGAGACAATTTTATTTATGTATCATTTTTTTTAAAAAGTATATCCCTTACACATAAAAAATATTTTACTCTTTATGCATAAAACAATGTGCACAAAATTGGTGGTTAACTTTTTTTATTGATGTCAATGTATATTTTCTTTTAAAAATTTATAGAAATTTGTAATTTTGGACATTTCATTTTTTTCCTTTTTACATATAAAATTATTTTTTAAAATTTAGTTATTTATTTGGAGAGAAAATACTTTTGATTCACTGTAAGCATATGTGTCATTTCCAGAAGCTTAAAAAAATTTGGAACAATGTAGCTTAATAGTTTTTAAAGCTTATCTAAATATAAATATGTCTCAAAAGTCATGTCCATTTTCAACTAAGAGGGAAAAAAACTTTACTTGTAAAAAATTATTTTTATAATTCTTTAAAATGAAAAAAAAAAATATTATTAGGCCCTAAAGAATCTAATCTCTACCAATAATTTCAAATATATATATATGTCATAAAAAAGAAGTCTTAAATACGGTACTTTACTATTCCTCGCGAGTTTTTGTACCCTTAATTGTAAAAGTGATTTCTCCTTAGCTAGAGTTATGTAAAAAAATTTCAATTTTTGAAAAGTTATAACCCAAACCTTAATATTTTAGTTTCCTTTTTAATTTAGGATAATTGTGCTTTTATATTGTTTTAGAGTGGCTGATCTAAGAACATTTTGGAACATTTACATTGGTCATGGTATTTTAAATTTAACATAAAATGCAAAATTTTAGAGAAACTCACAGCTTGCAATAATTTGAGCTTATTATAATTCTTAGGTCATTCTCTTAATGGAAATAAGTCTTGTGCATATATAGAAAAAATCATTATCACGAAATTTCAATTTTACTGAAAGAGACTTTTTGAAAATACACTATGTTTCAGCCTTTTTAACTAAGAAAATTATTTTTATTTGTATTTTTCCGAGACATACTTACTAAAAAAAAGAACTATTTTATCTAGTTTTTAATTCAGTTCTTCCTAAATGGCACATAACAGTACTCATTTATATGCTTTCAAAATATTTGTTTCAAATATGGTATATTATTTTAAACCAATCGATATATTTACACACGAATACGATTTCTGGAATTAAAAAAATATATTATTATTTGACTAATATTTTGAATATTTAATAAGCTTTGAATTACAGAATAAACTCATATAACAAATAATGTTAATTCTCTTATGCATAATTAAGAACCGGTTATTAAATTAAAACATAAGGATGTACTTCAATGTAAAAATGAAGTGGTAAAGAACAACACAAAGGTATTTATTTTTAAATTTTCGATCATAAACAAATTTAAGTGTTATACATTTTGGTATCATTTGTGTTATCATTTTGAAACCGTAGAGAATGATTTTACTTGCATACAATATACCATTAAATCAATTATAATAAATTTTACTTATGTAAGTTTGAAAACTATCTTTTGATTATTTCTAAAAGTAAGAAAACTAATTTTTCTAAAGTGTTAGTATTATATTCTAATCTTAAAAGCTAGAATAGCAAATATGATTTATTGCTTAATATAAACATAGCTTTTATTCCCTTTGTTTAAACAAAAAAAATTGAATCTATGAAGCAAAAAAGATGCAATGTTTGAGTTTAGTAATTTGTCGTATATCAAATGATAAATTTTAAAACAAGAATAATACAATTTTATGCTCTCCCCTCATAACCACGAATCCCACAAAATCTTGAGGCAGAACCCCATGAAGTCATTAAACTTCAAAGAAAAGCCGCAAAGGAAGACTTTTTGTCCATCTCTAAAACCGTCTCGCCACTTCAGAATACACTCGCGACTCAGCACGTGATAGATTCTGTTGTAACTTTTTTCCCTTCTAATTCTTTGAGAGCTCTTCCACTTAATTTTGTTACGACTTTTCGAAATAATCTTTGTTTTTAAATCTGACAACTCTGAGGATTCTGTTCCGAAAGAATTTCTAGTTTATTTTTTTCATCAACTTATTTTAAAAAGATTTTGAATATTTATAGAACGCTAGTCAGATTTATTCCTTATTATAAAAATTTAAGAATATTATTAACTGTAACTGTCCAAAATATTACGAAACTTATGAAATGAAATCGTAAGTTCTCCTTATTATGCTTTATGTCATTCTATTTATTACGTAAGTACATCTATCAATATAAGATTTATTACATCCTACTTTTCATTGATGGAGGAACTAATGATAAGAGAGGATCGAAACTAATAATAAAGTTTAAAATTCTTTTGATAGATTGTTTTTGAAGTAACAAATTAGGGTAAGAAATACTTTTTTTTTTAATTTTCAATTCAGATTTAAAACAATAATAATAAAACTGTTGTTGATGAGATACATAAACTATAAAGATATTTGACTTGCTAATCAGCTGTAAGAAATTTTATTAGTATATTTTGAAAATGCACACATGTGTGTGTAAAGAAATAAATTTTCGTTAATATAGTAATAGTTAAAAGTTTTTCTGAGTAATTCTGTATCCTAAAAATCAAATCAGCGTAAAAAAGAATAATTAAGTTTTTTATTCGTTGGAAAAGATAAAAAATTCAAGTACTTTGGATAAAATAAAGTTAGGGTACATCAAAATTGATAATGAGTTGGCAAAGATAGTAGTAAAAAAGGGTTCTCGAGTAAAAACGTGTAATAAATTTTTCTTGGAGTAATTCTTGCTCAAAAAACAGAAAATTAATTAATGGGTTTTAAATACATGTATTTCTTATATTACTATTATTTTACGATAAGAAATAAAGTAATTCCTCAGTAATGTTTAGTGTATTGAGAAACTGTTGCTTCGTAAATTTAAAAGAAATGAAGTATTTATGTAAATTTATTAAGTTAAACAAAATTATTTTGTGGCTTTGACCTGTTTCCTCATTAAGTGTGAAGAATCTAATTCAGAACTTCACATACTTATTTTTTTGAAATTCCTTGAATTCATCAGGGAAACATTTATCGATTATATCTTTATATTTTACTTATTATTTATTTAGGAAATAAAATATAGACTATCAAATTAAAACACACGCTGATAATAAATCATCAGAAAATTTAACGTCAGACTTCAAGAAACATTTCATAATAAATGAATCATTTTTCGACCTCATATTGAATAGATATGCAGAAAATCCTAAATGCAGTTGAAATATACTGATTTTCTTACAGTATTTAAATATATTAATTCATTTATATATTTTAAGCATACTAATTAGGTTATGTAACTATTGTTTACTAATTAGCTTATTTTTATTTGTCTTAGACTCAAAAATTTAATGTAACTTAAGAATACTTATAGACTTTCAAGTACTTTTTATTTCTCTCAAAATTAATGTTTCTGAGTAGATGCAAGGAAAAAGTTAAGCCATGGCCATTTACTATGTTAAATTTTGTTTTATATTAAACCTTATTGATTGTTGTACAGAATTTCATACATTTCTGTAAATATACATGCATTTTTTTGTCTCCAAATACAAATAATTTATTCTAAATTTATATAAAAAATATTATTATCTAAATTATCTATATTTCAGAAATCAGTTTTAATATTCGTCATAATGTATAAGACACCTATAATTGTGAAGGAAAATGCTTAAATAATATTTATAGATTACAGAGCATTAAACTCAGCCTTCAATAATATTTTAAGACAACATAGAAACTTTCATGTTTCCTGCTCATTACTATGGAAAGGAAAATGTTTAATAAAGGTCTATAGTAAATTTGGGATCTAAGTATGAAAGTAAGATTTAGTCAAAACAATAATTATTTACTGTTGCACATTTCAAACCACTGAATTTCTTATAATGGCTAGAACCTACCAAAATTGTTTTTGATTCCTAATACTTTACTTTATTTTTAAAGACGTTTGCAATATTTTTAAATGAAAATAAGTTTTCTCTCCAAATATTTATTATAAACTTTTTAAAAAGAGTGGAACCAATTTCCTTTCATCTCTTAATGTTGAATAATAATGAATTTTTTCAATAGATAGTTTTTTTAAAAAAAAGAAAACAACCTTCTTTTGCAAGAAAATTTTAATTTTTGCGATTTGTTTTCTGTTTTTTGTTTACAGTAAATCTTTTCAATTTTGCATTAGTCTTCTAGACATATGTTATTGAAACGTTTAACAAGTTTTTTTTTTATCTCTGGCCACATAAAAAAATAAAAGAGAAATAATTTTCATATTTTTTGAAAAGATAATTTACTTTTGAAGTATAATTTTTCACTTACTCTAATTTCATGTAATACTGATTCTCTGATTGGTAACTTCTTTCTTTTTTTGAAAAAGAGAATTCAATGAAAGTTTTCTTTTTGAGATCTTGATAATCGAAGGTAAGTCACAATTGATTTGTTTGCTTTTTAACGTACAATACTTACGCTTCTTAAAAAAGTCAGACATACATTTCCATTACAATTTTTCAATAATTTACTATTTTATTTGTCATTTAAAATATTATAGAGCAAACAAAATGAGTATCTTAAGAAATTTCTTATAGATCGAAATATATGAAACAGTACTTACAGTATCAGTACCGCTATGTTATAAAGAGAGTTTTAAGAGAATTTATTTCTTTAGGTGATAAGATTCTCATTTATACTTCTAAAGTAATACATGTTCATTGATTTATGGCACCTTATCTTTGTGAGATAATTTAGTTTTTTAAAGAAAAATGAATATGAAATTTAAAATATTAAACACAATAATGCATTAATCGTTATATTAATTATTGTGCTCTAAAATCTAAGCAAATTCAAACAAAAGAACTCTCAGGCAAAATATTCTCAAGGTGTAAAGTAATTTTGAATAAAGGAGATACTCTTGCAATAAAAATGAGAAAATCTATAAAATTTAGAATAGCAAAGTGTCTATCAAAGAATTTTAAAATAAGTTTATTTTGCCACTTACTCAACAAAAGGAGTAAAAAAAACCCAGAGGCTTACAGACACACGGAACATTCAACGAAGAGTAATAAAATAAAAATACCAACATAAAAACATGACGATTATGAAATTTAAGCTAATCAACAAAATCAATAAATTGGTATTCAACATGTATTTATTAACGTCATGGAACGTATGAAAACGTAACAAACGACTGCTTACTGAAGTTTTACCAAAAATCGAAGTAAATTTCAAGAAGAGCACTTAATTCTTAAATCCTAACAGAACAAAATGTGGGCGAGGCTCAAGTATTTTAAATAATGATGACGTAGCATGCAAGGGCTATCCGGAACCAAAAGTAAAAAAAAAAATTACCGGCTGTACTTCGCTTTGAAAGGGTGGTAACGAAATTCGGCAGCGTCTAACATTTTTCTTCGAAATATTTTGTTAGATATTAAGCAATTTTCCAGATCAGACCTCGCCCTTCCTTTTTATTTCGTATGCAATTATTATTAACCCCCTCCACTTTGGGTGGGATTACTTACCTAAGTCTCCCAGAATGAAGGGAACGATGATTCTTTTTCAATCGCCTTTTCTGA
The DNA here is from genome assembly GCA_019974015.1 of Nephila pilipes. NCBI lineage: Eukaryota > Metazoa > Arthropoda > Arachnida > Araneae > Nephilidae > Nephila > Nephila pilipes. The sequence continues at coordinate 2,508,011 of BMAW01057424.1, read as the reverse complement.
AAGAATGATATTTTTAATTCTAAATAAGCGATTTTTTTTTCTTTCCTTTATACGAGATATTTTTACAAAAATAAAATTTTTTACGTAGGTACAGAAAAAATTTCACTCAATCTTCCTTTCGATTTTGTGAATGAGATTGTTTTTTGAAAGAAATTCCCTGTAACGTTTTTTTCCATGATTTATTTTATTTTCTACTCAACTTCAGTTTGACTGCCCATCTAAATAGTAAAAAAAAATCATAAACTTAAAAAATTTCATCCAGCGAGCCTTTTCCTTTTTCTTGCCTTAAAATTTTAAGCGCTTTCTTGACATCAACATATGACATAATTAGAAACACCTTTATCAAACGCCCTTTTAAAAAATGAATTAAAATAATGCGCATCAAAATAAATATTTCTAACGTAAAAAAAGAAAAATAATTCCCATTGAATGAGGCTTAGACTCTGGGTTATATCATTTTTCATTGTCCATTATTAAAATCTTTTATAATTATCATTTGCGCAATTATATAACGAAATTATGCTTTTAAATATGTATTATATATCAAGTAATGCTTAAGAAGTATTGCTAGAATATATTTAAAATTTGTTTATTGCTCCCATCTTATTTTGGGCTAGAAAGTCTAAAGTATATAATGTAGATTCAACTGATTTATTTATTATTTTTCATATTTTTAAAGCATACTTTTGCAGTCCGCAAGTCGGTTCACTTTTAAGTGTTTAGATATGGATTGAATTTCTAATATTCGACAAATTGTAAAAACTAAATGGTTCTTTTTATTCAAATTTACTTTCGAATTTTCAGCTTGAGGGATATCATTGAAGTATCAGATTGAGGTAAAAATGATGTTAACAGAAGCGGCTAAAATAAATTCAAATTACAATCTAAACTACTGAAACATCTAAAGCCACTATCTAAATCAGGACATCTTATTTTAAATTAAATCTGCATCAAATGCAATAAAATTCAAACGAAATATCTCCTACATGCTACATGAGTTCAATTTCTCCGAATTTTTCTTTAAGCTCTCCTCTCGATATAAATGAGTGAAATCTTATGTATACAAAACTTGAATAGATTACTTTATTCTTAATATGTAACCATAAACTAATTTCTCAAAAAATGGGACTGAAATCTCTGCAAGAAACCAATTTGATGAAATGGAGTAAAAGTACATTAAATGATAATAAAAATAACAGTTAACCTCACATTCTAATTTTTATAACGTAACTTTTCTGTAAATTAAAGATGATTCATTTATATTAAAACTACTATGCTATCAAGCAATGCTGTTGGATAGATATCTTATAATTTGCTTTTGACCACGCAGATATTTTTATCAGGAAGAAGGATGTTGATTCTCTTACTCGCCAATTTTTGTTTTGTTACTATCTACAATAAAGGTGCTTCATTTAATTTTAAAGAGTATTCAATTTGCTCTCAAATTAGAATTATAATACTAACACACACAAATATATATATATATATATATATATATATATATATATTTAAGTGCAATAAACAGAAGAGGAGATAGGGAGACTGGACATGTTAAAATGATAAAAGAAGGTTGGTGAGATGATTATAGCGTGATTATAGTGCATCCGATATTGGTACTAGAAAGTTGGATGATAACTGAAAATTGACTCAGAACTGTTTTTATAAGTATTAATTACTGACTCGTATTCAGTTTTGTTGTTATTTAGATAAGAATTCTCAGTTATAGTCTGGTTTCAGACACGAGTTAGTAACCGCTCCACAATCGTAATATAAACATTTATTTTTTTGATTATTCTTAGACAGGATAAACAGAAGTCTAAGATTTGCCTGTCTGACTATTTATTGACTCATAACTTAGTGAATTTTGATGGATCAGATTCTATGCAGCAAAGCAGAGACGTCACAACCGTTATGGCTAAATCAAAAAGCTTTCGTTAAGCGAAAGTATATTAATTTGAAATAAACTAAATTTTATTAAAAATCTCTAAAAAAAAAATTATTTGCGCATCATCGTGGATTGTATCTCATAAAACATAATTTATCATATAAGTCAAATCTATATAAAAGTAAACAATTTCAAATAAAACTTCTAGTCATATTTATTTCTCCTACATCGTAATACAACGATTTCCATTTACTTTTTTAGCATTTCTTAAGTTTCAATTTAGCTCAGATATTAAAAGTATTGATACTTTAAAAACATTTATCACTTTTAAATCGTACTAACGGTTCAATAAAATCTTTGTTAGAATTATTGTATCTCGATTGTTTTCTTTGTTAGTACAAACATTCAACATAAGAAATGTCTAGTTTTCTAATAAAAAAAATTTCACAACACCATCAATTGTAAAATTATGTTAAATGTTCTAATTCAAAGTCATTCTATTCATCGAAAAAGTAATCAGTGCTAACAATACACAATCCTTATCAACGGTTATATGTTATAATGATATATAATAAAGACATATAAAATTAACATTATTGACCACTGCAAATTTCATTTCATGTCATCTGAAATATTTACATGCCATGAAAATATTTCATAACTCTCTCACTTTTTATACAAACGAAGAAAATGAAATTGCAAATTTAACAGAAGAAGCATATAGCAAATTTATCAAAAATAATAATGCACGTTACATTGCATGAGTTTCAGGTATCGTATTCTGACTCATTAGCCCATCTAAAGGATTTGTTGGTGCCTATACATGTCAATATTACATTAAATTTCTTTTTTATAAAACTTGTACTTAGTTTTATGTCTATGTATACTCTTATAAGAAACTGTAGGGAGGAATTGTTGCCACACATTACACACACACAGTCACAATAAAAGTTATTAACATCGAGTACTGGTTTTCAAGTCATTTTGTACAAATGCTTTGGAAAATGTAATAGTGAATTTAATATTGTTGTCTAGTCCTCGGGTTATTTCCATTAAATACAATAGATATTTTTATATCCGTTTTACCATTAAAGTAGAAAATAAATGCAAATGCCCAGATAGTTTAGGGATCCATAGTGGGAAGAATTTAGTTAAAAAAAATTATTGACAAACATAAGATTTTCTAATTTACTCCAGTTTTTAAAGTAAATTGAAGCTAAAGAAAATCTTCTTAAGCCCTTAGTAGAATCAGAAAAGCAATATTATACATAATTTAAAATAACTAATAAATGGTATTATACGTTCCAATCAACAAATCTTATTAGAGCTCGGTTTACTCAGATTAAATTGTCAAAGCTGGTTTCTAGCTCATTTTTTCCTATTTATGGTGATATGGTGTCTAGAAAAGTTTCAAAGTATTGGTGGCAATTTGCTTCTCAAATTATAATAACATGAAAAATAGTTTTTTTAAAAAAAATCAAATAATCTATTTTAATGAGAATATATAACTTAAATTTTCATAACAGATTTAGTCAGAATAATTTTTGTGTTCGAGACAATAAACTTCGATACAGCAGAAGTGAAAAATATTTAAATAAATTATTAATCTCCAGTTTATATGCGTAGAGCTAAATACTAATAAAATAAAAAGATAATAATTAAAAGAAAATTTCGGAAAAGAGACTAATGCAATATGAATTGAATAAATGAAGCAAAAAAAATTCTCGTAATATTATTGTTCTATAATTTTTCTGAGTGACTGAGGTCTTACAAAATATATTCAACTGCCTCTTTTCTTTAGAACGTAAAGAATAATACGTAAAGAAAAAATTAACACTACTTTTTAACTAAGACATTTTAACCATAATATTCTCTCGTACTATCCTCCTCTTTATTTCAAAATATCTACTTTTAGTAAAAACAGTTGATTACATCGACTATCATTGAAACTGCCATCTTTTAAATTAAAATATCACTAAGCTAATTTAAATCTAACAATAGAGTCATTCTTATGTGCATGACACTCATAAATACATTAAAAGATTACAATATATCCCTTCTTATTACAAAACCTATATTTCTTTCACTTTTATGTTGCCATGCTTCATTATTCTCCTTTTTTCTACATAGTTTTTAATCTATTCAGGCTATTAGACCACACATTCCCTATCCAGTAGAGATTACATGGGATAAAATTTTACTGTCCTTTAAGACTGATGGGAATCTACTTGCCTATCAGTTTTATTCCCACAAAATTTATTTTATTTCATATAGTGCCCCCTTCGTAAACAAGAGGTGAAGTTCATTACAGGAGGTAGGGTAATAAAAACGGATCCATACTGCCTGTTGTTATAACAGAAGCAGTTGTTGTGAGATTAAAAGAGATCTTACTTTTATGAATGTCACGGTGTTTTATTGTGGTACGGTTTTACGCCCAAAACGTTCTCTTGCGTTAGAGTACAGCCATTTCCATGAAGGTTTTATAGCTTTTGCTCGTGTGAATATATTTTAATGCATAAGGAGGTGATAATAAGTATGGAAAATAATACCATTTTCTGTAAGCGGCTGAAGGGGGAAATGAATACTATGTAAATGAAGATATCGAAAAAAGAATTCAGATGAAATGAAGGAATGTAAGATTTTAAATCATATTATTATTCTGAGACAAAAGAAAAGAATAGAGATTTTTTAAAATCATTGTTTGCATTTTGAGAATCATTTTTCGCTCTTTTAAGACGCTGGTTTTTGTGACTGCTTTCGATATTTTAAGTATATTTTAAAACACAATGCGGGGATATCCACTTTCGCAAATCCTTTTTTTTCCTAAGCAAAACAAATTAAATGCTTACTCAAGTAAAAGTATTGTTAACTTTACTGGATTTAACTATTACTTTAAAAATTTTAATATAAAAAATAAACCGAAAATTAAAATTATGTAAATGTTTATTTTTATCCTCTTAAATAATTTTACGATTAAAATATTTAAATATTTAATCATAAAGTTATTTGTTTTCCAATCATTATTTTAAACAATGTAATTTAATTTTATTTTCTTTAAATCTACAAATTTAAGAATTAAGTACACTTTTCTTTAATACATAGCAATGAATATTTTCGAAGCTCCGAAATGAAATTTTATATTCATATAAACATTTTAAGCTATTTTAATATATCCACCTTCATTTAAGTGAAAATCATTCTATTATTTATTGGTATTTAAAAATATAACTTGCAATTTTTCTTTGATATGAAATTGAATTGAAATTTTTTTCAATTATGGTCAGATAATTTTAGAGCTGTACAAGTATAGTTATTTATATTTTTATTTTGATCATCTCAAAAAAAATATAATTGAATATCCACATTTATGAGTACAAAACTATTTATCCATATATACGAAAAAGAAATTATCGTAAATTATGATATAGTTTTGTATCATTTAACCATTAATGAATAATCTACCACATATACTCTAGAAACAACAATACGCAAGATGTGTCAATTAAGAATTCAAATAAAAGACATTAAAAATTCAAGAAACTCTGTCATACCTTTTCATGATTTTCTGTGTGCCAGTATGGAAAATAGATGCTTACAGGAAATGAATTCAGACAAAATCTCCCTACCGTTTTCACCATTCTCATTTGTGATCGACAACTGTCTTCATTCCCTATCCTAATACCTAATTGCAATCCTAACTTGACCCCACATTCTTAACTTCACCCTCTAGAACTAAAATTAATATTATTTTTGTACCAAAGGGTTCTGACTCACCAACCTAGTAAAACCCCTCTTAAAGGGACAGATTAAAGGCAGCAAAATACTTTGATTAAACCATTCTTCACTTCCTTAAGGTACATCGAATATATCTGCCATCTTGTAACCTTCACTCCTAATGACTGAACTTCACCAAAAAAAGAACGTATTCACTTCCCACTCTTACTAATTAAAACTCAAAATGCAGGAGAGAACGTACAAAGAAAAAACTTTGGGAATATTTTCCATACCATTAGTCTCTCGGACGCATTATTTTAATTCGTGAGGCACTGAAGATTTATCATCGATATCCTCATTCCTTGCTTCCCCTTCATTCCATGCTTTGTGACTCCCCTCCCTCTCTGTGACGTTCCCTAACCCTCCCTTCAGCAAGTTCTATATTTCGAATAGATGCTTTGAAGGAAAGTGAAACGATCCATGAGAAAAATGTCGACTCATAAAAGTAGAATTGAGTATGCATTTGGTTGTAGCTAGCGTGGAATTAAAAACACCTTTTTTCTCTGCCCTTACATTTTTTATACATCATCGTTACGATGAAGGAAAAAAGTTTCGTAGTTATAATGAAGTGCATGATGATTATTGTTTTCTATGATGTATAAATGAGTTGAATGTTTTTCCCTAGTGAAATATGAAGGAATTAGGGTTTTTGAAATGATAATATGTACTCGTTTCGAAGGGTATAAAACATCAAAAATTTGATTTTCGGATAGTTTTTTTTTTTTTTTTTTTACTTTTAAACAAGTAAACGTAACATTATAATAATTCAAAAAACAACGTAATAATTTTTCTGATTTCTTATTTCATAAGAATATGCGTTTTAAAATATTAGTTAAATGGAAAATATTATTAAAGTGCTTGCTTCTTGAAAATACTTCAGTCTTATACGGCTCTTTTCATTTCTATTATTACTTCTCTCATCATTATTTTATATTCCAACTGGTGAAATAAAATAATTGTGATAAATTTTAAATTTGATAAAAAAATTATTTTTAGAAAATTTGAAAGAATTTCATGTCTTGAAACGTAAAATATATATTTGGTGAACTGTACTTGAAACCTTTCGGTGAAAGTGTGAAATACTTACATTTCTGGAAATAATATTCCCTCGACGTGCTTTAGAAACACATAAAAATATTTCAGAATGTATAACGAAAGTCAGAAAGTAGTAAAATTGCTCTCATGGAGTGATAAAAAACATTAATAAATTTGGAATATTAGTAATTGATTGATTATTTGTTAGCGTCGCAACTAGAAGCAACATGAAAACTATTAGCGATGGACTTTATAATACTGAGCTTCGGGCAAATGACAAGGATGACAATTGTGCTGACATCGCCTTCTCCAAACATCCACACTACAACAACGAAACCTCGATAGAGTTAGCATGCATTGGCATCGCTTATGACAGATCTTCAGAGGCATCAGGACTCAAATCCATGACTTGACGAAACAAACTCAGCCGCGATTTCGTAAGCCTCATCACTAGGCTACCGTTGCCACCGGATTATTAGTAAATTGTTATCTTATTTTTAATTTTTTTTTTCCTGGAAAAAAAATTTAATAAAATAAACTTAGTAAAAATTGAAGTCTAAGAAAAGAAATTACAGAATTTCAGGAATATAAAACGTTATTTTACTTCGAAGTGAGATGTTAAATTTCTTAGAAAAAGAAAAGTTATATTTTGCTTTGTGAATATTGTCTTAAAAAAATACATTTTTCTTAAAGAATTTAAAGTATTTTGAATGACATGTATCAAATACCCGTGGATGATGTTCAACATTATTATTTTCTTTCTTATGTCAGATATTGTACGTTAATTTATAAAACAAATTAGTGATTCGTAGCATTTGAAAATATAAAATAAGGTCTGGAATGTCAACTCTCAAATAATCATTGACTTGTTTCTCTTAAGTAATATAAAACACGTATCAAAACAACTTTCACATTTAAGTAAAATGAAAAAATATTAAAAAGGTTTCGAGAATTTATTACCTGTACAACTTGCATGAGTTCAACTAATGAGTAGCAAAAAAATTGTTGGTTCTTTCTTTTTCCTTTGATTATATATATATATATATATATATATATATAATCAAAGGAAATATATATTAAAACCATACCAATAATAATCGAAGAAACTAAAAGTCAAATAGTCATCTTGAATTTTACTTCATACATCATTTTTTTCAAGAACAACTATTATTGTTTCAGAGAAACAATTTAGAATGAATTGAAAAGAAGAAAATTAAATAGAAAAATCTTATCAAAGTTGTATCATTATATAGGATCAAAATAACGAGGTTCGTCGCTAGTAGCTTCGTGTTGCTTCTAGTGCAACGTTATTAAAACCAATCAAAGAATCAATGTATCATTATAGAAATTTTATCACTTTGAAAATATTTTGTTTATTTTTTTATAATTCTTTTTTATTTTTATTTTATTTTTTCCTTTCGATATTATCGAATTTTTCTTCAATAAAATGAATTACAATGATATATATTTAATTTCAGATTTTTAAAGATTAACATTTAATAAACATTCAATATTGTAAGTAGATTATATATTATATTCTGATAATAAACTGGCATTCTTGCTGAATAAGATCATTTCTGATTTAAAATGTGAAAATAGCTCTCAGCCAAAAATAATGGGAAAAGATTTAAAACAGTAATGAATTTCAACACAGCATTAGTTATTCATGTTCAAAACATAAAGTAAGAATTCTCTTTTGATTATGCTCGAAACGTCATAAGTAATAAATCTATATATTCTATTTTGTTTCGTAAAGTAATTTTGTTTGAAATCCTTCTGTGAAAAGAGCTAATTTAAATGTATCTTTGAAATATTACGAAATCTATACTTTTCTGGAAATTCTCATGGCTTATTTTATAATTAGATCAAAAGTAATAATAAGTAATTCTACGAAAACCTTATTTATTTTTGTTGCTCTGTGATATTCTTTGAGGTAATATAATAACGATATCTGTAGACACCTTCTTTAATGTTTTTGTTTTCATAGATGAATTATAAATCAGTTATTTTCAATTGAAATAATAACTTATTAAGCTATAAATGATAAATAAAATATTTTTTCTACATTTACCCTGGATTATATAATCTTCAATGTTCATACCTGATATTTCCACATTTATTGTAGTTGCGATATTTATTTAAAATTATTTTTTGTAATAAAATGCTGGTCTAAATCTTGCATATACATTATTTTATTATTAAAACATTTGCATATTAATACAATTTAATACATTTTTTCTGCATTAATTTACTTATTCAACTATTTACCTTTCTTTTTTCTATTTTCACCAAATGGTTAATTAATTTTAAAAAATTAAATTTTTTACAGTTTTCCAAAGAGTAGTTTTTCAGTCATTAAAAATAAGAAATAAAACTAATTGCTTTATGTGAGATTATTTTTAAGGAACAAGCGTACCAAAATACTATAAATTTACTACTAGAACTTTAAAACCCATTTTTGAATTTATAATATTAAATGAAACATGTACATGCTAAACGTTCTCGTTTTATTACGAAATAAAATGGTTCATCACTAAATAAGTTAAAGAATCGACGTATCTGAAACAAAATGCTCAGAAAATTGATTCAAGTGTTTGGGAATATATATATACAATAATTTCAAACAAAGCCTATTTAACATATGAGGAATAGTTTTAAGATTATTGCGTGTCTCTTATAATTTATAATATGAATTCATTATCTTTAAATAGAATCTCTTAATGATTATCACTATCATGGGCTTCGTTCATTGGGCACCAGGTGTCATCTATATACACTCTGTAAGCGTAAGTCAATGTTACCCTACTGAGTCATTAAACGCTGTGACTAAAATCACTGATCCATCAATGACGCCCTTAGAACGGGAGAGGAAATGAGACCAGGTCTCTCAATGTCCGATATAAGCATTCAACTGACTCTCCTGTACATCCTTCAGTATCACTTGGTATAAGCTTCGCAGTGTTCAAATGCCTTTGGAGTACAATTAGATTAGGTCTGACAGAAATTTTCAATTAAAGCTAATAGTCATGAAAACATTAAATTTTAAGTTCCATTGTCCAATTATAATTGGCTTATTGCGAACATCTTTCAATAAGATTACGTTAGAGATATTGAAATGGAAGACTTAAATTTGTTAAGCAACGCATATTAAGAAAAGAAGAAAGTATGCTTATGTTCTGTGTGTTTTGTCATTTTACAACATGAAGGTTTTTATATATGAGGAAAATAATATTCTACAATATTTGAGTATATATGCTTGTTAAATATTTGTATATTTACAGCTATGTTCAAATTATAATGTTTAAGTAGTAAATATAATTAAAGTAAATATAATCCAGACTAAGTCAATCGATAAAACTTTCACATTCTTTTTAAAGTACCCCCCACACACATACACACAAAAAAAACATGAAGAATTTCTTATTTGATTCTGATATCTCATATATAAATTTGAATATTTCTTTTTCTATTTATCTGCCCATTATGCGAATTCTCACCGTGGTTCGTATTGCTACAAAATTTTTATGAAGTTTCTTTGATGTTTTGTAGGAGCCGTAAGCAAATCCCCGCAAAAAAGAATTCAAATTTATTTATGATGAATTTTTTTTCTAAAACCTTCTTCTCCACCTTTTTCACCATCGACAAATGACAGCAGCATAGATTTATTTAAAAGATTTTCTTTTTGAGCTTATTTTCTTTTAATCAATTATTTCATTTTTTATAAATATTTTTCTTATAGTGTTGATAGTTTTGTATATTTAAAGGAATAGGCTTCGAACAGAATGTCGAAAATTTTCGTTTCTTGCACCATCGGGTATGTAAATTGATTCGCAAAATTTTTGCGAATTTTTGAAAATAACGCTAAAAAGCGTCAATTTTGAATGCTTTTAAAATCGTTTCATCTAGGAATCTATCGATCCAAATTAAATGGTAATCATACAATAAGTGAAATGAACATTATATCCCCATTTTAAAAAGGACCGAGAAAAGAACTAATTACTTGGATTTTAAGCAAATATTTATCTGTACAACTAGTAGATGAATTTTTATTCAACTTTCTCTCTTGCTAAAGGTTTCTGCTCCAGTAGGAATTGTTATGGCGCATATTACATCATGAACTCTGTGTGTCTGTGATTATATGTATTGTTTTTCATTGATACTTTTGGAAATCATTATATTTATTCGTTTGCCTCTTTCTTATTAAAATAATTATACTAAAATACTTTTCCAGAATTTTGATTGTTTTTATGCATATTAAATAAATATGTATTTTATTAAATTTTTAACATTCATTAAGAATATCTTATGCTTAGTAGCTGGATTATTAAGTCTTATAATTAAACCTTAAGTGAAAAATTAAATGTAGCGTTCATTATTACTGAATTTTAAATTCTGTATAGCTTAATGTAACAATACATCATTAATTACAACTTCATTAAGAATTAATAAATGTTATTTTTAAACACCATTTTTAAACAGTTAGTTATTTTTAATTATGACAGTGTTAAGCATTTTTTATAATTGATGTACCTAATTCGTTACCTCATTAGTTTTAAATTTATATCTTTCATTTTCTATATTTACTAAATCATTCATTTCTTGGAAGCTGATTTGCCGTCCACTTAAATTTATTTAAATTATTTAAAAATTATTCCTTTTTAAAACAAAATTTATCCTCCAATCAGAATAGTTTTATTTTTCAATTCACCCGTGCGAAGAATGTGTATATCAGCTAATTAAACTGTAAGAAATTAGCTTTCTCTGTGAAAAGCCATGAAATTCGTTCCTGTTAATTTATTAATTTTAATGTAAAAAGATGGCTACCAGAAGATGTTAGCAGCGTATTTAAAAGTTTTAGTTTTGATAACTCAAATTCCAACTTTTGGTATTAACAGAAATTCATCAAATCGTAAGAAATATTGTAGACCTATATCTCTTAAAGGGAGATTTTATTAACGTTTGAACAAAATATAGCACATAATTTTCGGTCATCTTTTTTCTTTTGTTCCAATTTTAAGGTTATTCAGAAACTTGTCATCCAAAGAAATCTTGTTAATCGACTGAAGATTAATTAATAATGATTCTTTTTCTTTTTTTATTCTGTGTAACAATTAGATTTGTATTGTTTTGTATCTGTTACTGAAAGCAAATAATTATTCTGAAAACATTTTTGCATTAATTATTATTTTTCCTTATTTGTGTCTAAACTAGTTTTAAAAAAAGTGTACATTTACATTATGCATTTATTTTGAACACTATTTATTTATCTTCTAAAAATAAAAAGTAAATTATTCATTCCACCGTAGGACAAAATATGAGAAATCATGAAATACAACAGATAGTCATCTACGTGCTTTATTTTTTAATTAATAATTTTAATACTTTTTTTTTGGACTTGAAACATTTTTTTAAATCAGGTGACTATCCATTATAAATTAAAAACTTCCGTACGTACACAAAAACAGAAAAATAGTTGCATTCAATACTTAATAATTTGTTGATAAGTGATTCGTTAATAGCTTACGAAAATGAGATATTTTAATTGATTACTTACAATTAATGAGAAATTTAAAGTAAAGTCTGAAACTTATATATATATATATATATATACTCTGGTGTTATTTTTCTCTGACTTAGAATTTAATTTCGCAATTTCTTTAACTAAAATATATGTTTTGTAATTGATATTAATCTTGATTTCTTGTAACTGTGATGTTTCTTTCAGTCAAATTTTACTTTTAGTACATCTCGAGAACTTCCTAAATGTGGCTCTGCGTTATAAATTCTGTCGCTTATGACTTGTTCTGTCTGCTCTAATCAACAATATTGTAGTGGTTGCTTCTTTATGTCATACTTAGAAGCAACACAAGGGTTTTTGGTAACATACCTCGTGATTTTAAACCTCGGTCAAGTGAAAATAGCAGAAGGTTTAAAAAAATCGTGAAAGTTTGGAGAAGGAGGTGCAAACTGAGGTTGAAACCTGAGCCTGCAGCTTCCTCTCCTAGCTCCCACGCCATGCCAACAAGAGGACTTCGACAATTTCAACATGCGTCTGCCCCGTTACATTGTAAGTCTTATATAGCATAAGGGTTTGAATTCACGACTCGATGAAACGCCAACTGCAAGTCCGCGACCATGACCACTAAGCTAAGACCCTTAATAATTATCCAAACTTTCAAAACATATTAGTATAAGTTATACAGTTTCATAAAAAGTAAAAATATTTTTTTTTTTTATTTTTGATCGCACTAGCATTCTAGGTGTTCTCGTATAACGTTGATATTTAAATTCTTGAGCAAATATTTTGCTGATATGATAAATATAATTACTGTAAAAACGTATGATAAAATTAAAGGCGTCACATAGTAAAATCTTCTAATGCATTTTAGAACCATTTTATGTATTTTATTTTATTTTAATGTATTTAGGATATTTTTATTTTTACATTTTAGTGTATATTTTTTGCAGTATAAATTAGTACATTTAAGAAAAAATGTATTTAATAATGTCTTAACTACTTATTTAGAAGTATGTATATTTTCAAAAGGATATATTGGTTTGTTTCATTTAATTAATGATGCTTCAGAGCTTCATATTGAGTTACTGGTTAGGGATCTCGTATTTTATCTAACATGACAAAACAACATGCAGATAAAATATATGAGCATGCATTTTTTCAATCATGCTATTTAATTTTAATAATTATTCTATCAGGTTTTGCACTATGAAAGTTATTTAAATAATCTGAAGAGATTTATCAGAATTGGAAAGTAATGAATCTTTTCTAACAATTGTTGTTACTTTAACAGATGAATATAGTTAAATATTATTCATCGGTTGACTGTTTATTTACGTCATACTTTGAAGAAACACGATGATATTGGCAAATATGCATTATCAGAAACCAAAAGTATAAAAAGTGACTAATATTGACTAAATTTAATAATAATTTTAATATATTTTATTAAAACATATTGTTTTAAGGAAATAGCGTGAGCAAAAATGCATGGGAATAAAATAAAGGATACATAGGGTTAGGCTCAATAGATGGACCTTATAATACTCTATGTTTCCAATCATTACATTTAGTTTGCTTAAGGTACATTATAGTGCTAACATATATTTAATTTAATATTTTATCGTCTGCTTTTATTTTAACATCCGAACAAAATATTATTGTATTCTTTGATGATTTATCGTTTGCTCTTTTTTTTTGTTATTTAATTTAATAGTTAATTTTAATGGCATAATTGACTATCTTTTTCTTTCTGCTGTTAACATTGACAACATTTTTGTACTTTGTAATGTTTTGCTTGGGAAAATAAAAATGTATTATGAATGAGAAGAAGGTATTTTCTTCCCTTGATAGTATTTTTTGAAGGTATCTTTTTTTCTGTGTAGCCTGAAGTTCGGGAGTATGCTTACTTTACGCTAATAAATATTTCTTTAGAATAATTCTCCTTTTTCGAGAACTTAACAGAAAAAGAAAGGAAATAAAACCGCTAGCACATATTAAAATGAATTTAGGAAAGACAATTTCAATTATTTTTATTTCGTCGAATAATTACCAATAAGTCAAATTAGACTCGGTCACCTTTGTTTGATGCAACCCAGACAGTCCCACTATATTCATCTAAATACTTATAAAATTCAAATGTGATCATTTCGTCTATTCTTTCTGAATCTCCTATCGAATATATATTGCATTAAGGTACCCCTTCGAACTGAGCCCTTTCCGGCCTACAACAATGCAGTATAATCCCATGAAGTTTATCAATTCATCAAAAGATCATCTTTCTCCTTTCCTTTGGACGGATTGGCAGACGAAAGTCCCATATTAAGGGATTCTTTCTCTCCACCCGCACGTTCCTTCCCTCGCCAAGTCATTTTACCCAAATTAGCTCCTGCAAGCGGATTAAATACGAGACTTACTCAGAGAAAGAATTGAGTCCCACATTTGGCATGTTATTTCAGATTTTGGCATCCTAATATTACGAAAGGATTAATTTCCATTAGCTCTTACTTTAAAAGTAATTTTATAGGTCTTATTAAAGATAGTCGAGGATAATGTTGTTTTCAGGCATATATTTATTTAATGGGAAGTTTTCGAGAGTCGTTCGTTTTATCTTTAAATAAAATGAATGAGATTGGGTAATTATGTGCCATATTTACTATTGATCGTCGAATCAAATTAGATTTTCATTTTATTTCAAATGTTATAATTCGCTTGGTGAAAATAACGAAAGCAAGTAATTGGAAATCCTTCTTGATGCTACTGGAGAGTACAATTCGCTATTTATTTTTTTAAAAAAAATGACACAGTAATGTATCTCATATGTTACTTCATTAATGTGCATTATATTAAATTGCTTTTAAATATAAGAACGAAGAAGCACTTCAAATTTTATAAAAGCTCCTCTATCATTTTTGTATGATTTTATATCATTTCATTTTTTTTTAATAAAAGGGTAAATACTTGTTGTCAAATGTACATTTTCCCCATCTTTACTTAAAATGAGAATAAACAAGAGAAATTAGAATGCAATTTTTTTAAAGTTTTTTAAAACTATTTTTGTCATTTTGAACAAATAGCTGAGATGTTACAATAGTCATTAAAGCAGAAATAAATTTCAGTTCCATTTTACAGTAATAAGATAAATAATTATTTTATTGCAATAAATTCAACTTTCAGGTTATAATTATTTTTCCTGATATATTCCTTGTGATTCAGCTGTAAGAGAATAAAACATTTAAAATTTACAAATTTGGAAATATTTTAGAATACATAATTCTACGAATTTTCAATAATCAGGTGATTTTGCATATTTGATAGTACCTTTGAAGCAATTTACCGTGTACGTAGCGAAATTTCGTTGACAATTACCAAAATTATCTATTAATTTTAATGAAATAATTAATGCGGTTATAAATTAAAGCTTTTGTGATTTTTAAATAAATAAACGTTCATCTAACAGAATACTGACCCCTACCAGTTTTGCGAATTCTAGATTTTTGCAATTTGCTGACATCATCACATTCACAATATTTTCAACACTATTAAAATGAGTTATCCGAAAATGATAAGTAACCTTTAGCTGTACACTTATCACCATCGAGATTTCCTATAATCCTCGTCTTATAATTCGGTGTTTAGTGATAATAAGAAGAGAAGTTTGCAACGTTCCACCAAAATAAATATTGAAGATATTTTGAACAATGGACGAGTTCATAGAAGGCGCGACTAAAAGTGAATCGGAATTCGTACTTTCTATACATCTAAGAAATGTAGAATGACAAAGTAAGTATTCAACTACCGCAAAAAGTATTTTGCGGAGAGCATATTTTTAACATCTGTCGTGAGAGTACAAACGCTAATTTTTATCACTTTTCAAATCAAATATTCTAATATTTTTCTTTAGTTAAGCTAATTTATTTGACTATAATTCACTCGCCTCGGTGACTTTATATCAATCTTTAAATTGTATAAAATTGCAATTTCGTCTCATCCAAAATGAAACGTAATTAAGTAAATTTGAGGAAGATAGAAATGAAGTGAAGTTACTTAGAGATAATGATATATAAATGGAACAATTTGAAAGGGAATAGAAGGAAGATAGATGATAACAATTCGCTGAATGAGAAATATAATTCAGATTGAAACTCTTCTTTTAGGTGTGTGATTCATAACTCGCGATTTTTCAGTATAAGTAATTTATCATTGACTACCTCAAAAAAATTGTGTTTTGGCATTCTTACGTGTCTTCAATTGGATTTCAGTCACCAGTACTTAATACATATTACTAAGATAAGGCGCAAAAATCGAAAAATGAATGCAAGTCATTACAATTTTAGTTATGCTATGTTAAATTACTTAAACTATTTTAGCCTATTTACAACTCCACGGTAAATAAAAAAAAAATCTTAGAAATAGTTGTGGCATATAAGTAATTATCCATAATTAATAGAAGAAATATGTTAATAATATTACACATATTTTATTGATGTACAATTAATTTACAAGTTTAATTAAAAAAGATGGCTTTGTTATGTCAAAATGGTGTTAGTATTGTGTGTTGCAATCCATTAAATGGGGCCAAAACAAATTTGATATTCATCCATGGATTAGTTTTATTACTACCGTGTCAAGTTGACGGCTTCATTTTTCGTCGATTTTTTATCATCAATGGTAACCTGGAATAATCATTATACACCGGAAACGTAATTTTATTGACATCAAAACAATAGGTTGCTTCCGGTGACTGCTCCAAAGAAGGCTTAGACAGTCTCCTCGGAGTGCCGAACTATTTTTTTAGAATATGAAAAAGATTTCAAAACCTTGTACTGTTTTGAACAAGGAAAACTAATCTATGGTCAATACTAGAAGGGGTTGCTCAATTTTCAGTTTTCATTCCTAATATTCCATTTTCTATTACTAACACAAGTACTTTTTGAGCCACCCTCGTATGAGGAAATCTAAACCTTAAGTTCTCAAACGTTAATTATTTTGGATACTTATGAGAAAATAAATAATCAATAACAACTCTAAATGAAATTTGACAACTTTAAAGTCAATTACTTCAAACACGAAATTGGCATTTCTTACTTTTATCTAAATACATGTACAATTTCTTAAATTAAAAGCTGTGTATAACACATTTCTACATTATTAGAGGAAAGCACAATAGTCTATCCAAGAATTTCCAAATATTATAGAAGTGGAAGAGGGGTTACTTTGATTTACTAAGAATGTGGTTACTTTTCACTAGTTTTTATGTTGCCTTTTATGACTTCGATTATTTTGATACACTCAGGTATTAATCAAAAATTTAATGATAAAAAGATCGATATGTATTATCTAATTAATCCTTCGGCAATGTCTCCCTATTTTTAATGTATTAATTTCATTTTTCTAAATTTTAGAATAATTAAATTTTTAATTTACTAAATAAAATATTACTTACCCTTCTCATAACTGCTTCTTCCTATAATTTTCAAGGAAATTTATAGAATTTAGTTGGGATAATTATAAAGAGATGTATGAAGTGTATGAAACTAAAATTAATCCTACTATGAAATGAATTTTTTTTCTTGCTTAAAGTTTTTAATATTACCATTATTACAAAAATCTGAAACATTATTTAAATTTCGTGCATTGGTATCAAGCAAAAAAATAATAGTTAAATGTAACTTTTAAATATATTGTGATACAAATAAATATATCAAAAATAATATGAATGAACATATTTTATACAAGATCACAAATTATATATGCAGTTAAATAACTGAAAATACAGAGACTCTACACAAAATTTAAGATGTTAGAAAAAAGCAATTTTTTTTTGTATAACTAATGCAAGTTATATCGTTCTTATAATAGAAAATTGTGCATTTTCCAATTATAAAACGTATAATCCAATAAGAAATTATTACATGTATATAAAATAAAAAATAATGCTTAGGACAATTTTTTCAGTTGAACAAACTAAATGCAGGTTTGAAAAAATTCATACATGTGTTCTGCAATAATAGACATAATTAGTAAACTATTTAAATATAACTATGAACGAAATGATTTTATCACAAAATGTTATTTGACAATATTCCTTTAATTTCAATTAGTAATATAACCTGTGTTGATGTCTCACTCATGGAAAGTTTAACATCAGAATTTCTTAAATCTAATAAAATTTTATTAAACCAAATGATCGCAACTAACAATCGTATGAGTAGATGAATTTATCTTAGTTATAAACTTATTAAGGATTTAAATATAATATTGAAGAAATTCTTCAAAAATATTTGGGGATTACAGATACTTCTTTGTGTAGCCTATATCAGTTGACTACATCAGTTGAAGAAGCGTGAGATTATAATAAATATATTGACATATTTTAATTTTGTTATATTTTTTACAATATTTATTCATGAGGAGATACCTGTTACTCCTATTTAAGAAAATTCTTCGTGAATTCAATTTTGATCAAAGTACAATTTTTTTTGCAATACTGACATAACGAAGAAAATGATTATTTTATTTACTTTTAAACTTGATTAACACATATACATTACTTCCATTTCATAATCTTTTTCATTAATGTTTTTTTTAAGTCGATAAAGTTTTATTCCCGCAGCTTTATATACTTGCAGTGTTGAATAAGACAAATTTTTATTTGAAATTCAGTTCTAGAAAATTATCTGTATTTATCTTTTTGTAGGAAATTATTGGTAACTTACATTGCACGAAGAGAATATTTAAATTTAAAATTAATAACCACGTGATGTACTTTATTTGAATTTTTACCGTATTTGTACTTTATTAATTAAGGAATATAGCCTTAACAAAGTGAGCTGTAGATTTATTTTCATAAAATATAAATGTAAGAATGTTATAATAGAATGCTAATTAAGTAACCAAAACTATTTTTTATTAAAAACTTTCTCATCACCCATAAAATTCCTTAAAAATAAAATGAAATTAAAATTAGCAACAAAGCATCAAAATACAGAAAAGAAAATAGATTGTCATTAAAATATAAAATTGTGCATTTTATTTTCAAAATTAAACAGAATAAAATTTTAAACATTTATTAAGGTAGTACAATATGATTTTCTAATTAATTTACTTAATTTTATATGTAAACAATCATACTTGTTTGCAAATTTAGCCATTTTACTGTGTTTCATTAAAAGAAATAAATACTCCAGAAAAGTTTTGTTTGGCAAATATTATTTTATATTATTTTAAATATTTCTGTATGAAACTAAGTCTTTGTAATAAGCACATTTGTACTTAAATAATTATTAACAATAACAAATTAGACGGAAATAAAAGAAATTTTTCAACTAATTATATAAAATTTTATATAAATTAATATTAACCCACTTAATTATTTTTAGCGTAACTTTTCAATAATTTGCCTTTTATTAAATAAAATATCTCATCAAAACTTAAAATATTTTTTGTTAACATTTTTTTAAAAATTTATCGATAATGTTTTTAATTCTTTAAAGTCACAAAGTAAAACTTCTAAACGTAAAAAATTTCACCAGTTCTGAAATAATTTTAGTTAAACAATTGTTGTTTCTATTTAAATTTTATTGTTGCTTAAGTGCTACAAATATTAATTTATTTCCACTTTTAAAGTTGCAAATTAGATGCTTTTTTAAATGCTGGTATTAAAGTTAGAAGTACGTTTGGCCACCGTTGTCTAAAGGTCATGTCGTCGACACACAGCCCGCAGTTTTCGTCGAGTCCTGGATTCGAGCCTTTGTGTTGTCAAAGACCCACTGTGCAGCCGGAACTGATGCATGTTAAATCTGTCAAGGCTGGAAGTCCTCCCATTAGTGTTGTGTGGAAGTTTGGAGAGTTGGATCAGCTCAGCTTTCGTCCTCCAGGATGTCACTTGATCGAGATTCAATATCATAAAATCCGTCTCCAATAGCAATCGTATATTTCTTCTAGTGCGACGTTAACAAAACCAATCCATCAATCAGAAATATGTTAAGTAAACAATGTCATTTTACTGTAAAATGCATTTTTGCAAAATCAACATTAAAATTAGTTTTATTAAAAATATTTCCTCCCATTTTAGAATATTAATAAAATTATTTTGAACATTCTTCAAGAAAGTTTTAATTTCATGTGTCTGTATCATGTCTAATGTAAAAAAAAAAATAATTATTTTAAAACAAGGTTTGAAGTCAAAATCATTTCAATTACATACAAAGTTTTCCAAGCATTGCAAAAGATTTCTGCTATAGAAATTAATCGGTAATAAGTTATTTTCATAAGGATTTAGAAGTTATTTATCCGATAAAAAGATGAATCTATAATAGATTTAATCGTGTATCTCTACGAATTTTCAATAATATTGTGTGCATTGAATAAATTTTATTTCTTTTTAAGAAATTACAACAACAAAAAAAGAATTCCATCTCATACTAAATGCTTTACAGGTAATTTTGAACTAAGCTCTTTTCATTTATTTAAATAATTTTAATAATCCACTTAATTAGATTTATTTATTAATCGTATTTCATCTTCTTAAAAAATATTATATGATCCTTAATTAAATTTTTTTTTCCTTTCCCCCTAAGCATCATATACAATTGCGATTGATTAAATTTCACGTTTATGTTTTATTTATACAACAAACGATGTATTACTCACAGAAATATCATTTCTAAATGATCGTATTAAAATTAATCTTGTTTATGAATAATTTATACATATTAAAATTATTTTAATACGCTAAAAAAAAGTGCATTTAATTTTAAAACTTCTTTCCCAAACATCTAATGTTTCATTTCGCTTACTGGTAATTCTTTTCTAAAACAAAGATTCGTTGATGTAATTAAAAACAACATATCTTTCCTTTGTAAAAAGTTGTTTTTCGCTGAAAGCTTTTTCCATCATTTCTTACTCGCAAATTTTCGGCTGCCCTCTTTGAAACTAACTAAAATATTTCCCATTTTTAAAGCAATGGGAAAAAATAAATTAAATTGCTTGTTCGAAAGAATCCGTAGGGGAGTTATGCGCTATCTAAAGAGGAAATGTGCTCCATAAGAAATTAGAAAAAATATGGAAATGAGCGTATACGTTTTTAATTAATTTAAAATTGTCCCCCGAATGTTATAAATGCTGACTGACAGCGCCATCTCTTGACGTTATTATAAAGCAAGTAATCTGTAAATGTTGTTCTTTTTCATTTTCACTAATAGGACACTGAAGCCAACATAAAGGGAATTTACGAAAATTAATCTGTTGGGGAAAAAATATGAAAATTATATTCTGGTGTAAACAAACAACATTATCTAAGTAAAAAGTAATACTAGCATGATATAGAATAATCAAATTAAACTTCTTAAATTGGTGCATTTGCTTTCTTAAAGTTGAATAATATTTGCTGTTAAATACACTAACTATTTAAGCAAAATGCAGATGAATGCTAGATTTAAGAACATTTTCAGAAGGATACATTTGAATTAGGTATACTATTTAAAGGCCATTTCAATTTCTGCCTTCCATATTTTTGAAAATAAATATCAGAATTAAGGATAAGCCCTTATTGCACACACAATAAAACTAAAATGTAATAAGAATGAATAAAACACACTCTGAAACACAATGAATAAAATAAAACACAATGAATCATTTTTTTTCCCCCCGGGAATGATAAATTTCTAATTTCAAATGCGGCTCTTGTTAACTGATATTTCAAGCCCGTTGAAGATATACACTCAGTGACAGTGTTGATTCAGTCTTCAATTAAAATTTTCATTCTATTAATTTTTCTAATAACTAAAATCGTATTTTTTAATTTTAAAAAGTATCTCAAAATGGGAGTTTATTTCTTTCTGTTATTTTATTAATAGTTTAAATTAAATGTGAAATTAAAAAAAAATAATGAAACCAGAGTAAATATGAGTAATTAATTACAATTTATAACCACAAAATTACAAAGAAGTATTTACATAAATATATGTGATGCAAAATATGTAGAAATAAAAATATTGTTTCATATTTAGCATATGTATTCAGCAGATGAAATAAAAATTGTGTATATCAAAATGAATCCTCTTAATTCAAAATTAAATATTTTCAAATCTAAGCTACACAGAAAGGTAAGTAATACAGGGATGCTAAGGAAAATACGAATATTTTATATTGTGAGCAATATATGGCTTTCATGGCTGCATCGAGAAGTTATTTCAAGAAAGCTGTTTTAGAACCTTTCCCGGATCTACCTCGATTAGATCATTCGCAGTTGACCAGAGGGCTTGTAGTTACACAGTTGGCTACCTAAATCACCTGATATGGCCCTGTGCAAATGCTTCCTTTGGAGGTTTGCAAAGGATAAAATGCATGCGCCATCATTACCCACAAATTTATGTGAATTTAAACAACGGATTCTGCTGCTTTACAATCTATAACCACTGACACTTTACAAAATATTTGGCAGGAATTTACATACCAAAAATTGACATTATACGTATAACGAAAGGAAGTTACTTCATAGACTTATAAAAGAATATTCCCTATTTTCTCTTTTCATTTGTTAATACTTATCATTCTGTATCGTATATTTATAAAACATATGTTTTTTTCAAATCGGATTATTCATTTTGAATAATCCTGTATAACCAAGTAGTCATTGGTATTAAAAATTATTGGGATATATTACTTATTGTAAGGGATAATATCAAAAGAAAGGTGTTTCTACGATAATATTGCTTACTTTAAAAAATACTAACACAAAAACACTAAAATTTTAATTTTTAGAGAGTATTATTCGATGCTTAGGAAAGTATTAAATACTAAATAAAATTCATTTTTCCTACATTTTTCTTCTGCTTTCAAAATTTGCATTCTTTAAACAACATCCAAAATGAAAAAAAAAATGGAACAACTGCTTAATATTGAACGTTTCACAGCGTGCTTCTAAAAAAAGAATAAGATTTCTTGATTTTGCAGACTTGAAAACATTTTTTTCAAGTAATCCATTGTTTTATCCTTCATTTTATCGGCTGCAAACGTCTATCCAGTTTCCAATAACTTTTGAACTGCTGTTTACTGAATTTTTTTATTGACCTATGTTTCCAGTCTTTCTGAACTCGAATCACAAGATGAAAGTCTTGTTCTGTTTTTGCTATGGATCGATGGTTTCTCACTTTTAAGTTTAAATTCGTATAGAGTTCTGTTCAAAAGAAGTGATTGTACTGTGGCAGTGTCTGGTTTTTATGTACAAAAAAAATTCATTACTCTTTCTGTAAGGAGAGTGTATATTGATTTTCATTATTATAGCAGTAACATAAAGTGGTTTACAGTGCAGAAGTTTATGAAATATTGAGTGAGGAATTTACATGAAATTTTCATTTCATTTCAAGTTCTAATCTTGTTTTATTCCATAAAATGAGATTTTTTTTTTCTTTCAAAAATTTCAATAGAAAATATTTCTAGTTTTCAGTAGAGAAATTCGATTTCCCCAACTTCTGTGGAAGCTATTGAATAAACTATTGCTGATACTTGAATTCATTATAATAGATATTTACGGCTAAAATTTAACATAAGCAATACAGTGCGATTTTGCATACAATTCTCCTTTTTAATATTCAATTGTCTTTTTTTTATAAACATATTTGCTATAGATCTCCAAAATAAAATTATTTTGCTTTTCTTATCATTTTTTCAAGAAAAATAACCTTAATCAATCAAAGAATAAAAGAAATAAAATAATAAAACACTTTAGTATGGATTGCAAAATCAAAATGAACTAAAAAAAATATTTTATAATAACTTAGATATGGACGATTACTACATCCATTTTTTTTCTTTATTTTCTAGAGTATATTGTCGAATAGTTTATCTTTAAGAATAAATTAATTTATACTCTTTACATTCATTTTACCAGACCTTTCAATACTGATAAAGTATTGGATTAGAATATTTTAAAAATAATACAAATATACTTATAGATAAAAAATTTGCAAATATATAGTACACTCTACATAAATCTAAGAACGATAAATAAAAAGAGATTAAATTTGTGTAAATATGAAGTTTAAACTAATAATTATAACTTTATTAAAAATTATCTAAGAAATATGTAAATATTTCTATCGTCAAAAATAAGGTTCCATTAATTACGAATGCGTTTCTTTCTTTATAGAGAATCTAATTAATTCTAATCTAATAATTTTATTTCTCAACAAAAAAAATTCCTTCTGAAGCAGAAATGTAAGAAGAAATTTCTTACTTACTATAACTAAAAATATGAAGAATTATCATTAAAAATGAATTTCTTGAATTAATAACGTATGGATCAAATTTATCAATCATATTAAATATTTTAGAATTTTTACGTTAGTTGATTATTTATCAGTATTTCTTGCATTATTCCGAAAAAAAGTCTTTTAAATTTACACATGTTTAAGAGGGATACCTTAATCTAGTGATTATAGTCGTGATCTTATGTGCGTCGTTGTTTCCGTTGAACCATTGATTCGAGTCAAGATGCCACTGAGGACCAGTCGTATAGCATAGCTGATGCACATTAAATCTGTCGAGGTCCCAAGTTCTCCTATTGGCATGGTATGGAAGTTTGGAGAGGGATGAGCCAGTTCAGGTATCATTATCATCACTTGACTAGGGTTCAAAATGATGTGATCCATTACCAATAGCTCTCGTGTTGCTTCTATATATAAATTCGACGTTAATAAAAAATACACCCGCTCACGTGTGTTTAAGATAATTATATGAAGAATTTTCACTCCTTAGAGTATTTTAAAGTAAGTACAGCATCGGGGGTACGTCAAAAGGAATCATTACTGATTTAATACTTGTAATGAATTTCAGAATTATTATATAACATGACAAAAACATTCGTGTTTACATATTCAAATGATGTATTATTATTAATGTGCAAAATTCATAAGCAAAGATTTTCTCTCTTATCTTTAATTCTTTTACATTAATCAGCGAATTAAAATCACTGTACCTTTGCATCAATCCTTGTAGCTTTGCAAAAAAAATCTAAAATTTTGGTTCTGTATTTCAAAATTTTTAAGACATTGGGCCAATTTCACTTTAGTTTTTATAAAAAGTACAAAGATTATTGAATCAGAGTTATTTGTACTAAATGTACTCTACCATGAACAAAATTCTATGTTTGTAGCATTTTTAATTTAAATTCTCCTCCTAAATATTTTAATTCACTACATTCAAGTATTTTCATTCACTATTGAACTTCCTTCGCCACTATTTGAATTCGAATTGGCTGATTTCAGAAAATCATAAGAACTGTTTTAGAGATCTAAACATTGAGAACCTAAACATCACTAAAACTTAATATATATTCAAATTATATATGCTGAAATAAAATTACTTAAGTCTGTCATTTAATCTGATAAATGTGAAAGCTAATTCAACTATAATATAACGATCTTCTACGTAATAAGTCTTCAAGTACGAACTATAACAGATTAAATGAACTCTACATCTCTTCAAACATTTATTTTTGCTTAATTGTGCTACCAACAGATTTTCAGATACTGTAAATGTAGGATGTCTATATTTGCTAATTTTTCTGGTTTTACAGATGCATCTATGAAGGGCTTTATATATGTGTGTGTGTTACATAGCTAAAATATCCTTGTGAAGAGTTAAAACAACTGAATAAATTTTTTTTCACGTCTACATGAAATAAGATTTGACCTTTACATTCGGTTTATTCATATTACGGATAACATGTGTATCGCTTATAATTATTACGATATTGCATATGTTATTGCAAGCATTTTTACGTTTTTTGATGAAACATTTCTATAAATTGAATAACTAAAAAAAAGCTAAGAATCTGCCATTGCGCATATGCAAAATTAGAGTTTTTTTTCGTATTACATTCAAAATTACAAAACACTAATTAAAAAACAATTTTAAAATTCAATCGAGAATTCATTTGTGTCAGCTGTTTGTTAGTAAGTAAAAATATGCAATAACGTTCTCAGTTTTCTATTCAACGAAGACATATTTTAAAATATTAAAAAAAAATTGAATTATCTCTA
This sequence comes from Nephila pilipes, assembly GCA_019974015.1. Taxonomy (NCBI): domain Eukaryota; kingdom Metazoa; phylum Arthropoda; class Arachnida; order Araneae; family Nephilidae; genus Nephila; species Nephila pilipes. The sequence continues at coordinate 2,481,754 of BMAW01057424.1, read as the reverse complement.
TTGATTGAAATGTGACTTATGAAAAACACAACTCTTCCGAAAAATTAAAAATTGAATAATGCTAGGATCTCCTTAAATCTCAATAAAATCTTTACATCTAAAAACTATTTGGAAAATGCGGAAGAGCTTTAGCATTGTCTAAAGTATAAGAAATTAAAACTTGTTTTTATGAAAAAAAAGTTGAATGTGTACACACACACACACACACACACACACATATATATATATATATATATATATATATATATATATATATATATATAAGATTATTTATTGCTTAAAAGAAATCTGAATTATAGCCTTTTTTATATATATGTAAGTCTAAAAAGGCTTCCTGGTTCATCCAAAGTAGAGATAGCGTTATGATTCTTTAAAGAAAAGAATGTAAATTAAATCTTACTTTGATTAAATATTTTGTTTTATTGATGTAGTGATGTAATATTTCCCTAAAAATATTATATTCACTTCTATTTTAACTAAGGACACCAAACAAACATTGTTCTTTTAATGGTAATTTTTATAATTTTTATATAATGATAATTTAATATTGATTATTATATAGACAGAAAAACAAATGCATATACTAACCAATAATTTCATTGATAGAAGCAATGTTTTTGAATATGGAAATTTACAGTTTCTTCTCTCTGCTGTTAAGTAGTATATTCAATTAGTTCATTTGAAGTTAAAATTCATTCTCCTAGCATTATATTCACTTTTTAAATTTATTGTTATTTAAACCTTTGTTCATAATAATTGTTAAATTATCTTCTAAACATGCTTTAATTAGCATTTTGAAAAAATAATAATTATTCATAAAGATAAAAAATATTAATAATATTTTGAAAGAGTTTTAGATAGAAAATAAGTTTAAAAAAATTTGTTTTTCTTTTTAGCTTAGGCTAATTTTTTCTATACATTTTTCTTTTGATTTAATATTTAGCTTCTAAAATGTTTAATCTTTATTCTGAAACTTTCAGATCATTTTACATTCCTTTTTGTTCTAATTTTTTAAAAATTTTATCAATAATATCTTGTTCAAAATAATATTTAATGTTTTATAAATTTTGGGGACGTCTAACTCATTTAACTTAAATATGTTTTATACTATAACAATATAAAAGAAGTGTTAAAAGTTAAGGAATGTATACAATTTCTTTTTCAATAAATATGTACATAAAAATAACAAAAAAATAAGCCCTCCTAAAGTTTAATTTGAATTACCCATTTCACTCATTTGAGAGAGAAATTAGCTCTCTCTATATATGTTTTTTGCGTATTGAATTAAATATTTTGCTTGTGATTAATCATGTTATGCAATCCTTGCGCTTTTATTAGAAAGACTCGTTTTCAAAATTTAATTAAAATAGTTATCAAAATGAACTTAGCATTAAATATCGACTATATTCCTCTTCCTAAATTTCAGTTATACTATTTGTAGGAAGGAATTTGAATTATTGGAATTTTAAGATGGTGTAAAAATTAATGCTTGGAGAAAAAAGAAAAATAGATTTTTGAGGTAGAAATTGCATAGAGGCATTGCAATAAGCGAAATGGGGTAATTATTGAGAAATTTTTAAAAGTTAAAATCTATGTATGAAACACAAACAGCATTGTTAGATTGAATATTCTTGAAATTGTCATTAAAATAAATAAAAACATTACGTGACTGATACATATTGTAGCATCTCCATTTCTGGTTTTTCACATAGAAGTCGGCCTTTTTTATGCTCATGTGTCAATCTGCCGGCGTTGACACTGATGTCATGTTTGTTGGCGTTTCTCTTTTTCTAAATGTTCTCATTTTCACGTAATAAAACTCATAAACCGTTGAGAGCTTTATGTATTTCGACATCCAGAGCTACTTATGTTTATCGAGAAATTAATAATTAACTATATCCTTGAGGTTAATATGGAATTAGCTTTGGAGCTCTTCTTGGTAAATATTGCCCTAAAAATAAGTTATGCTCAATGTATGCGAATATCTCCCATACAACATGTTCCTAAAAATATTATGCTATGTTGTCCAAATTAAAGAACTAGTACAACAATGAGAATTGTAGACTCCAAAAACTTAAGAAAATAAAGAACATTTTTCGTTTTACCGTGATGAGATACATAATCGCTAGTGACAGAGGTAAATAAAATTCTAAATTTGTTGATATTTAACATATTTCGATGGATATTATATTTATTACAATAACAATATAGTTTAATAATAGTTTTGTTATTAATCAAAATAATAAGACATTTAAAATTTACTAGTTGAATTTTTACTCGTAGCTGTGCTCAAACAATATTGTAATGAAACAATGTAAAAAATATGTACCGTAATAAAAGTATTTTCTTCAATTTTCTAACCTCTTACAACAATGCCAAATTACACTTTAAAGTCATAAACATTAGTTTTAGGTTGTGAATTTAAAGTAAATCAATAAATTACATAGTTAAAAATACAAATCTCTTAAGGTATATTCAAGATGAACGCGTATCGAAAAATATTGCTCATTAGGTATCATATACTGTAAAAGAAAGATATGCCACATAATTCAACCGCTTCAGCATATATTCAAATTAAAAGCAATTTTTGATTCATTTAGCCTCTGGTTTCACCAATTCCAGTTTCTAATTAGTGGTGGCGATCTATCGAGTCAATAGCCTGCCTATTCAAGTTAGCCTAACTATAAGTCAAATCACATAACTAATGATGACGCCCAGAGAATGTTTATCTAAGCAATGATTAATCAAATTCATTCAACCGTTAGCATCTAGTCTTTAGACGGATTAACAGCGTGTTAGCACCGGTTGAACATATTGGCCCCTGTTGGCTTTAGGGGCCTGTTTAAACCTCCTCTCAAACGGTAGATTAAAGTTTGCTAATGGCTGGCTTTGACCCGACGTTCAACAAATACATATGGAGAGAAATCGATATGAGTCCAAGTTGGAATCGTGAGTTACAGTGCCTAGGTAGAAAATACATTGAAAGCTGGGAATGGCATCAACGATGGAAAATAGTATTATATAACTATGAATTTTGTAAACAAAGGATTAAAGCTTAGATATAAACCAAGTAATTATGTTAAAGATAAGATTACTGTTAAAATTTTAATTTAAATACTTATTTATGGCTTTGTTACATCATTTTATTATTACAATTTTTGATAAAGAGCTTCTTTTCTAATAATAAGATATAAAATGACAAAATTGTTTCCAAAACAAACAAAATAAGGATTTTTATTTAATTTTTAACATTTTGCTTTCAAATACACTGAAATGTTTTAGTATATAACTACTTAAAGTATTATTTCTGTTTTTAGCAGTAAAAAAGGGAATATATATATATATATATATATATATATATATATATATATATATATATATATATATAT
>BMAW01057424.1:2379476-2478355 GCA_019974015.1 Nephila pilipes | reverse complement strand
TATATATATATATATATATATATATATATATATATATATATATATATTACAGAATTAAATGAAAATGTAGTAAATTATCAAAATAACCAAACGAAATTAAAAAAATTTAAATTAAAAACATACAAAATAATATAATAAAAAAGCTAAAGTTTACTGAAATACACATTCTACATAATAATTTTAATCAAAACATATGTAAACAATGAATTAAAAATTGCAAATTAGTTGAGTTCAAAACTACCCAATAACATATCAATCTCAGTAGAAAAAAAGAGAAAGAAAGACAATGTAATTTAAATACTGTCCTACACTTTGGATTATATATATATATAAATATATATATATATATATATATATATATATATATATATATATATATATATATATATTATCATTATTATTATTACTTCTTGGCTCTAACACATACAAGAAAACTTTTCATGGGAAAGTGAATATTATAATGTGAATCACTGTCACGATATAATAAATTGTTTCAGTGAAAATTCTTGTATTTCAAAACATTAAAATGTGGTCGATTAATTCTTTTGTGTTTGTTATGCATTCAATTAAAATTTCATAATTCATAAAAAATATCTGCAACAATTTTTCCTAGTGCTTGGGTTTTAAGCTACTTAGAAATACAAATACTTTGTTTGATAATAGCTGTTTATAGCTAAAATAGATTATATTCATAACAGATAGTAAAATCAATGTTTGGAAATGTAATTAATTTAGACTGGTTTATTTAAATATATTTTAACCTAAATTAATTCTAAAAACTCGTTATTCAAAAATAATGCTCTTTTAATGTATATGTAATTTAGTTCATGATAAAAAAAAAATTAATATCGGCATCTTCATAATAATTTAATTACAAATATTAATGATTTTTTTTTCAATTTCTTTATTATCTAAAATTAACTACTACTAAAGAACAGAGAAGTTTCTTTTGAAATTATTTTACGAATGCTATAAACTTTTTGCTCTACTGTTTTATCTACAAATACATTTATGGCTAGTTTTCTTTAAAATTAAATCTTCAGATCACACAATTCTTTTACATCCGATTTTCATTAAATTTCGGTAGCTATATAGGTATTTACTTATTTAAAATTTTTATTCGAACGAACAGTACTTTTCGAATATTTCCCAAACTTTCTAGAACTTCTCATTTTGAATTTTCCTTTCAAATACTTTATATAAAACGAGGGGATTGTTTTGTTGGGTTTTTTTATTACGACCATTTTCTTTCGGACAATTCGCTATATCCTACGTATGATTTAGGCAGTCAAGTTGAGTGGAACTCTCGTTTATTGAAAGACTTCGTATTGTGAAAGTTACGAATTTCAAATGGTGCACACTAACTCTTTCAATTTTGCTAATATAGTTCCATAAGGGCCTGTAAAAATATTTACAAACATTATAAATATAGGTGCATATTTTGAAAATATATACATTTCCAATAACTATTCGTAAAAATATATTGCATAGTGGAAACATAAATCACAGAAGCTCAAAAAATATCTTCTTTCAATTTAATTTATAATTTATAAGAATTCTACATTAATGTTATTCTTTCCACCACATTTAAGCATATTTCCTTAATTCAGTGTACAGAAGACTAACAGCCTTATTTAAGTGAAATTTACCTTTATTTCAATGCTCTTTCAATACAGTTTCCCCTATTTCAATATATAAAATTAATGCAACAATTTTATCAAAACAAATGTTCTCAATTTATCAAAAAGACATAAAACGGAATGTTTTAGACCTTTCCATTTGTTCAATATCAAGCAATAGTTTTGTAATAGAATGGAAATAATAATTAAACGAATAATGTGGGCAAAATAACATATGTGTTGCATATAAAACGTTATATCAAAATTATCAATTCAAAATTATATATCAAAATTAGAACTTATTTGCACATTTTCTTCCCCAATCATGAAAATAAAGTAGAAAAATTTTGAAAACTAAATAGCTTTTAAAGGAACGTAAGAAAGAGATAAAAATGGCTGCTTCTCAATCATTTTGAAGCTCGGTACAATTCAAAGCTATTTCCAATCATTTGTCTTGAAAATCATTTAACTCACAAATTGAAACAGTACATGATGTATTAAAAGGGCTTCATTTTATTGTAGTTATATTCTAATGAGTCAAATACTTCAATAAAAATTTTATTTTGAAAAAAATATTTTCACAAGAAAAATTTCATAATTAAAAATCCAACATTCATTAACATTATATATTTTATATCTGAAAACCCCTTGAATTATTGGGTTTATATAATAATAAAAAACAAACAAAAGTACGATGGGTAGCCCCATGCCGAAAACAAGAACATGAGGCATAAAACTGTTCTTGTACACATGAACTTTTTCTCACACTATTTCCTTCTCACAATGAGCCCCGCGTGTTTCATTAAGACTAGTTTACTCTTTAGTTCTCTCTCCAGCCTTCCCACACCAACTTCGTTCATCAGTTAGACCCTCACAGCAAGAGACAAATCATTCAATATTCAACACCCATCTTCCAAGTTAAGCAAAAGATTTTAGCTGCAAGCGTGGAGAAAAAAAAGTGGGAGACACACGCAGAGGAAAGGCCTGCAAATGTTTGTATTTTTTTTTTTTCTTCTTTTTACGTCCCTTTGATCTCGTAAAGCTCCAAAAAGGCTTTCTTAACACAATTAGAGCCTTTCCAATTAGAAGGGGCAGTTTGACTAAATAAAATCAAATAAAGCCTGACCAGGACTGTTGTTCCAATTCTCGGTACATTACATTCCCTGGCTAGCTGCAATAGCCCGGAGCTAAACAAGTATCTTGATTTGATCATTGCTATTCAATTGAATGTCCTCGGAAATAAATAGAGAAAAAAGCATGGCTTCGCACAACATTTGTAAGGATATTAAATGTTTTTGCTACACTTATTGCGCATAATATTAGAAATAAATATAAGTTTAGATATTTTTAGAATAGATTTAATATTTATATACCGATAAGTCAGAGATATATCAATTTCATTTCTTAATAAATGAAAAAACATTCGCGAAAATTTTATTAAAAATCAAAAACTACGACCAAGTTAAATAACTACAGCTTTACCACAAAAGCAAATCTCAAGGGAAATGAATTTCAACAAATTAAAAAATAGATACGTAATTTAAATATTGTCCTTTTTGTTGGACTTGTATCTTGTTTAAACTGTGCAAATATTTTTTTATAATGACTTGAAATTCCTCAGTTTCCATTGTGAAACAGAACTGTATTGATATATTTTGTTTTAACGTTAAAGAAAGATTTAAAATAATTACTAAAATTTATACACTTCATTGTAAAATTCAAAAATAATACAATTGAATTTATTATTAATAATACATTCGTAGGAAATATGAATTCTAAATATTCAAGAATTATTCCTTAATATTTATGAAAGTCTTTATTGGCATAATGCCACACTAATAAATGTTATGTATATTTACATGTCGTATTTATTTGAGATCCAATTATCCAGCTATAATTTTAGTTATAGAAATTAAACAAGAGCTATGAATTAAATATTAGGAAATTAATCATAGATAGCAATTCCCCAAATAGAATAATAATAAATAATTCGGAAAATATGAGACTTTTTTTTTCCTTTAAAACATTTTTTTAAAATTCTTCGGTGAACTTTGACTACCAATTTATATTTTAGTCACGGTTATACTTTTTAGACTTAACATTATCCATCACATCTTATAAAACACAAACATAAAAATTTCTTTTTAACATTCTTTGCATAATCCTATCTTTCAGCTTTTTAAAATTCTTTACGAGTTTACTCACTTTGAATGTTTTATTTACTTATTTATATGATTATTCTATGCTCTCTAATTGTTTAAATCTTTCAATTTAATGCTTTTTCGTTTATTCATTAGACAAAGCAAAATAAACTTTAGTTACTAATAGGGCATTATATTTTACAAGTATATGCATTTTTCTACTGTATTATGTATGTTTATTACTTTTAACAATTTTCCAGACGCTAGAAATGTAGTTGTTTAATGAATATTCATATTATGTAATTTAAAGTAATGGCTCCCTGTTTTCTACTGGTACTTTATTATTTGTTTAAAAACCATTTTGAAAATAAACAGATATTAAGAATGTGAAATATATTTCATTTTGATAACGTAGTTCTTTTCTTATGTAATAAATACAATTAATATATATATTGCGATATGAATGAAATATTTCACAAACATTTTTCATTTAATCTAAGAATTGGAAAAGCCTTTTATTGTTTTTTCCCAAAAGGAACGTATTAATAAACAATTATTTTACTAAAATGATTATATAAATAAAAAGATTGTTAGCATACCTAAATAAATGTAAAATCTCTAAGAATGTTAAAGATGTTTGAAAAAAGTTGTGCAACTATGTGAAATGAAAAGGGAATTCTTGAATTAAATCTATAAACATTTATTCCATAATAAAAACTTCATAGACGTAGAAAACTCATTTTTTGTTCTAAAAATTTGTTTCTATATCCAATATTTCTTTTAATCTCGTAACTCTCTATGTAATTCAATTCATTTTCTACATTCAAAGCAATAAGCAAGCTACTGAAGGCTTAAATTGCTTTTAAAATTTATTATAGTTTTCTATTTTATTTTAAATCGTTAAAGTTAAGTATTTTAATTAATATAGTCAGAAATTTATAGCACCTTTTAAGTATTATTTACATCAAGTATATCAAACAGTGGCCCACGGTGAAAATATCTATGTCTCAGCCAACGTAGTAGCATAAATAATTTACTAAAACTTTTGAACTTTAAATATTAAAAATACTAATTATGCATAACTATTTATAACGAAAAGCAGCTTTCGCCAGTTAATATTATTCTTGGAGGTGAACTCTTTCCCTAATAGCAGTGAATATTTTAGTAAATAAATAAAATAGTTAAAAAGTAACACCTACCACGCAATTATTTTTCTTCTGCCTTGATGTGTGTATGCGCGTGCATGTTGTCTGTATGTATGTGCGTGCATGATGTATGTATGTATGTATGTGCGTGTGTGAGAGAGAAATAGATTAAACGTGTACAGTAGCATATGTCGTATTGCCTAGAATATATAAAAAATATAAATATGCTTAGAACATGTTACAATATGATTTTTCATTAAATGCCAGTTTTATACTGATTTTAGTTTTAATGTATAGCTTTAATATAGGTTTGTAGACCTGTATTTTGTAACTCTTTTCATAAGTGTTTGTTTATTTTCGACTTTTATTATTTGATTCTTTCAAATTATGTTTCGTTGGTAGATTAAATCAAATCATACTAATGACAGCTAAAATATAAATTCTATTCTTTTCATATAATATTTATTATTTTACATTTTTTTCGATAAATATCAATACAATATTTCTTATGAAAACATGCAAATAATAAAATGGATTTCTTTATATTTTAGTACAGTTTTTATTATGAAAATAAATTAATTTTTTACAAAATATTTTAAATTTCTTTGAAATTGGAAAAATAAATTTGCCTTAATATTATAAGAGAAATCAAATTAACGAAATTTTGTAATTTGTATTTTTCAAATTTGTGATATTCTTTTTAAAAAAAATACAAATTCAAGCAATGTTATTCTAATTAAATTTTTACAAATCCAAATTATATTTCTTGCTAATTTTCTTTATTCTAATTGATTACTTTCTGAGTTGCCATATATATTTGCTACTTACTGATCAATCTATATTATTATCCTCGTCTTATTTCTATATTTTTAAGACTTTTCAAAATTTGATTAACTTTTTATAAGAATTCTAAAAACTGACTTTGAGTTTATTTAGAACTAATTTAAATTATACTTCTTTAATCACAAAAGTTATGAATAATTCAAAGGAAATGGAAATTATATATATATATATAATGGGGGGGTATTCTGCAGACGTCTAAGAGTCTCCCACAAAAAAGAATATATCATTAAAAATATTCCATCTCCATCAAGTGGTGAAAATATTGCTACTTATCATAACATAAATTCTGTCAAGGATGAATGGACTATGTACTCTGTAAGTTCTCTATTGACTGTTTAATATGATACATATTGTAAGTGCGATATTTCCAAAACTTTTATTGAAAATAGTTGTTTAACAATTTTTAAGTACTAAACAATATTTGTTTTTTTATAGCTTTTTAAAGTCATTTTATTAATAAAATTATATTCTTTCAGATGAGAGGGCACATTTCTTTTCAAATGTACTATTATTTGATATTCTGTGCGTGTACAATTGTACAATACATTTAAATTGCTTGATTTTATGTAATTGTTTTCCTTATAAATTAGCACTACTATCAATAATTATTATTAATTTTCAAAACATTATCCTGAAATTACCTTATGATACTATGGGATTAAAATATACAAAATGAATATCTAAATCAAATCATATTTAAAAAAGAATTATTTTTCCATTTATTCTAAATTGTATAAGTCAATGTAATGAGATTTGAAAAAGATAGAGATTTTTCAAATTCCTTGGAGAATGTAAAACCTATTATTTATAAGAATTTTAGGAGAAGAACAATTTAATCAGCACAAAAATGAACCCTTATTTTTAGAATAGTTTTAAACCAAAACTTACCTTTGTTTTACATTCGCAAAATTTTCCAAGAGATTATTTCTTAAACTGTTCTATTAAACCTATTAAGTTGGAGCATTTTACTATGCCTTAAGCTCGTACAGCCTTTTACTATTCTATTTTTTGAAAATAGAAAAAATATCATTAAAACAACCTAAGCTCTAAATCCTTAGACACGATAAAAAGCTTAAATAATTTATTTTTAAAGTCATTTGAAAATATATAACTATATTTACCCTTCGTATATAACTTTACTATTCTATTATTAAGTTATAAAAGAAACTGTTTTTACAATTTTAATAGTAATCAGTATTCTTTAAGATAACAAAAACACAGTTTCGATGAAAAAGTACAGTTCCTTTTGAGTTAGAGCTTTATTGATTTCTGTTAGGAAGACATGTACTGCTTTTTTCTGTAGTGAAATAACACAATTATAGTGAGACCACTCGATACCTGCAGTTGGTTGCTCATTGATTTGCAGAGAACTGTAGACATCTGCTGCTATTTTCTACGATAGAGTAATGTAATTATAATGTGCCAAAGCAATCTGGGGTCAGGCTAATACAGTTCTCCTGAGTAAATATTTTCTCGTAAAATAATTATTTAATTATGAAATATTCATCCTAAAATTGTTACAAACTATAGAATAACAAAGCATCCACCTAAAGTACATTTATTGACTATATTTGGTAAACTATAAACTCAATTCCATAAACAACGAATGCCTGATTGGCCCAGATTCCTCATTATTGTAGACGAATAGGGAGTTGTAAATTTGTACCAGGAAATATTTGAGAACACAATAGGATTAATGTAATTATTACTAGTATATTTATGATTGTATAGAATTTTGAAGTACTTAATTTGTTAAAGCTGGGTTTCCATATGAATTCTATAAGAATAGAAAAAATTATAACTTGTAAATGTATCTATATTTAGGCGAGTGTATGTATGCAGAAATTATAATCTGAATTTCAATACATAACTTACACATCTTATACTAATTCGAGTATTTTGGGCTCCGTTCAATTAATATGTGATTATAAACTTAGGTAACTTTCTGACTAAGAGTATTAGTTGTTCAACTTACATAATTCAGATGATATGTACTTTTTATTATTTATTTACAACGATATTTCTTTGATATCAATCAAAATGTTTCAATCTCAAAACAAAAGTCTCAATACAAATAGAATCCCTTTTTAATCACACCTGCTAGTTCAACTAATAATATTTTCCCCGCAAGATAATACAATTTGGAATGTAAATAAAGGAGTACATTATCCTTACAATATAATAATAGATACTACTTCTTTGTTAAAAAGCTAAATAACAAATAAACTAAACACTTTATTAACAGCACAAATAGTATGATTTTCTTAAAGTAAGCTGTAATTTATATTCCAAGATTGTAATTTCAAATAACATGCATGATTATTATGCGTATCGATTCCGAACTTCAACAAAATAGTCTTAAATAATTTTGTATTATATAATTATTAATTTAATTTAATATTATATTATATATATATATATATATATATATATATATATATATATATATATATATATATAATATACTCATCAAAATATAATGGAATTTTTTTAACGAACCCTAATTAAAAAATTATTAGAAATTTAAATTATGTTGGAGTAAATACGTATGAAATTACTGTCTTCTTAGATATTTATATTCAACTAACAATGCCAGTTTAAACAGAATATTCAATTATGCATTTTTATTTTCGATTTCAGTATTGTTACAAGAATTCCACTTTATATAGAATTTTAGGAGATACTTATGTGAATCCAGAATTTCTAAGACCATAAAATGCTTAACTTTGATTCCATGTTAATGAGATAACCGTAATTATGCTAATTTTGAATTGTAGTGTAGACAACTATGCTTTAAGTATAAGTTTGTTACCAGTTATTTTTATACCAGTTTAACTAGCTATTTCGAATTAGAATTTTATTATAGTTACTTTTTCAATAACTAACACTCGAGTGTCAAATCAAATAGAGCTTTAGGTATTATTGGCTCGAATCTAGGTTAGAACTGCTAGATTCATTGATTGCCCGTTTAGATACTAAGCTAATAAAGTATTTTTAATCAAGATGGCGACAAACTATTTTAGCTTTGTATAGTTCTCAAAACCAATACATTTACCTCTAGTAATACTTATTGACTTTTAAATTGTGTGAGAAATATCTGAAAAGGCGCTCAAGATATAAATACTAAACTATCTTCTATAAATGAAAACGCATCGTAAAAATGTAAAGATAAGACGGAAGTCCCATGAGGCCTTTTTCTAAGACGTCACTGAAGTCCCACGTTATCTTTACCTTTTTACAGTCAACTTGAAAGAAAGTACTGCCAAATCGGTTGCAAACTAAAGCATTGTGTTCTTTTGTTAAAAATAAAACGTAAGCGCGGTAAATATCAAAAGTGGTTTTCCGCATAAATAAGAGTATAAGTATTCGAAATTTTTGGAATAATTATCAAATTGACCATTTTTATTTTTTAACGTTTCAATCATGATATTTATTGCGAGATAAATACTTCATAATGTTTTATTTTGTGGGTTTTTTTTATAATACATCTATTTTCATGTTGCATTAAAAATATAAGAACTAAATTACAAATTACATAAATAATTATCAAAGATTATGCTTCACAAAATTCGGATTAAATGAAATTCGCTTACTTATGGTTTTAAGAGAATGTGTGTTTAGTGCGTCTTGCAATGCGAGAAACGTGTGTGAATTTTAGTCATTTTAAAACATTTGTCACCTGTTAAATAGAGTAAATTACAATGTAGTTTTTTTTTAATCTACAGAGGTCTTAGAAATTATACTCAATTGTAATTAGTTTATTACAAATTTAACATCATTAAAATAATCTTAACATCGTTCAGCTTTGTTAAACTTTTAAATGTTCCAATTCAGACGAAATTTTCTGTTTAATGAAAATTGATTCAAATGCATCATGTAAATTTCCTTGCTTTATGATATTCTACCCATTAAAATAAAAAAATACCATGTTTAATGTATACATGATTTTCTTTTCAGATATATAATTTCTTTCAAAACTCTTTTCATGCATATCCCTGTACACCGTAAGATTTGATTCAAATAACAAACATAACCGGAATTTCTATATGTATTTATATCTTGCTTGTTATTTGTTTTCTACTCTTTTGTACTGACAGGATAACAGGAAAAAATTTCCGAAATATATTGAAATAGAATGAGATTTACAATAAGATTAATATTAGTGACATAAGAATTTTTTAAAGAAATTAATGGCGGGATTCTTTGTTTAGTGTTGTACTAGTTAATAAAATTATTATTAATGCTACTGATTCAATAAATAGAAAGAAATTTACTCGAATATTTTAATGCAATGTTGATTTAAATTCATTAGAAACAAAAAAAAAATCAAAATCAAGAGAACTATTGATATATTATCATAAACATTAAGCTTAATATATATGTAATGGAATATGAAAGAAAAAGTTAATAATTTACAAGCATTGAAAATTATAATTTTGATTTACCCAAACAAGTAACATTAAACGTTGGTTTTAAAACGATAGTTAACTGGTTATTAGACGATGAGGCCGGCAAACTTGTGGAAAGAATATTTATGCATCTGAGATTATAAAAACGGAATAATTTTATTGATAGAATTTTTTATATTTAGTAATAAATATTTCATGAGAATTTGATTATTGCATTATGAATACAAGTCAAATATTTTGTGTTATCGAAGTCTTAAGCGCATCATAATTTTTTCCTTCTGCTCTCTTTTTGCTTGTTTCCTTTTCAAAGAAAAGTATGATACATATATAGTATATCACAAAGTATACAGAGTTGTATTAGCAGTCCAATTTTTATGTGTCGTGGAATGAAATCAAGTAATACAATAGAAACAAAAGCAAGGAGGGAAAAAAAGCGTATTTTATATGGCTAGACGTAGGACGAAAAGAGAGAGAGTAGCAATCGAAAACAGAGTATTTATTAGACATCATGTAATTTATAATTAAAAACAATCTAGAAGAAAGTCAAAGTTGTTGTAAGTTTTGCGAGATGATTGGTTGGAACAATATGGTTGGTTGTTAAATCTAAAGTTCATTAAAAATAGAAAGCACGTTTAAATGAGAAAGAATATTAAAAAGAAGGTAATGAGACAGTTTCGTCGCTCTACATTAACACCACACGACAGCATGCTTACAAAAATACAATATTAACGCAAGTCTTACTTTTAGGATATTTTTTCAGTCATCCTATTTACCGACTCATAAGAATGACAAGTTTGAAAGCTGAAAACTACATAGAATCTACATCAAAATTTCAACTAGTTAATCAATGCTACTTTAATTAGAAACTTTGAATTGTATTTAGTTACGTATTATTTAATTATTTGTAACAACACTGATGTCCAAAAAGCATTTTAGACAATATCTGTGAGAGTCCAGATCCGAACACTGATTAACTAACTTTGATTCGAAGCTCATCAGGAACCTACTATAAATGAATCGGGAAATTCAATACTATGGAAATTATTATTCTCCAGAAACCGAACAATCAATCTGAATCAGGAACCTTCATAGCCTATCAGAGGGAAGGAAGGGAAAAGAAACTTGTGATTTAGAAGATACCACTGGTGCTGGACAGGAATCAGCAGACGTGCCGGATCAGAAAGAATTACTTTCACCTACCCAATCTTTGAAACTAAACAAAAAGGAAATCCTTCCCTTTGGTGGTGGCATGAAAAATTCCATCGGTGTAGAGGGTCGAGGGAAATTTTCCATTGGAAGAAATATGGCCGCATTAGTCAGGTTACGTGAGGGGTTTTCGCAAGCATGAGTCCGAGGTTACCTCTGATGACCCTCTGAGATGGGAGTAAGTGCCCTCGGTGGGGTAGGAGGGAAGATCTTCCCTCCTACTTTAGCCACGATCGTCTGTCATTAATACTAAGCAGGTAGCAGAATCGGTTGGTTCTCTTGTGGCTGTGGTCTTGGAGGGGAAATGGCTATTGTCAGAGCACATCAGTAACTGCTAATTAGACAATGGTGGTCACCAAGCGAATTCCCTGTTCACTTTTAAAAAGCGATAGAGAAAAAAAATCATCCGGTTGTGATGGATGCGGATTTTTTCACAAGGCTACAGTTATTGTTTGGTCTTCAAAATGTAATTGAATCAGCATTTCACTGCTTAGTTGCGTGAAGTGTTTATTTAATGTATAAATGGTTTCTATTAAATTTCGATACTTATTCGATAAGAAATCGTTTCTTTGAACTTTGATTCTTTTATATAAATAAAAAAGTGTTTTTTATGGAGGTAGGGAAAATGGTAATAATTGTATATATAAAATTTATGAAATCAAAATATATTTTTAAAAAAAAGTAGGAATAATCTGATTGTTCATTTCTCCATTGATGTGTTGTTTTTTTTCCAAAACATTATCAATGGAGAAATGTAATAATTCTCCCGTAAAAAAGTAATTCTCCTGTATGTCAAAATATTCATTTACACATTTCGTAGAATTTGCTTGAATAAAAAAAAGCATTCAAACCAAAAACAAAAATAATTAGTATAGAAAAAGAATTGGAAATATATTTCATAATTTTACAAAGAATTTTCGAAAGAAATTAGGAATGCAAACCGTGCAAATCAGTTGTAATATTGGAAAGTGAAATAAATGTTAAATATTAGCAAGATATTTATCGAAATATTAAGCGTTTAATCATTTATGAACATCTCGTGTGTTAAATATTGTTCTCATTGCGTTTAAATATTAATTGTGACAGTTTCGCAATTAATATTCAAACGCAATGCAAAACTTCTTGTATGCTTTTTAATCTTTTCGAAAAAATTAGCAAAACCTACCTATCAGTATTGATATTATATCATAAAGTTGTTTTGAAGTTTCCATATCACTCATCATTTCATTCAGAAATTCTTGAATTTTTTATTCATCTACGCCTATGAATGGTGTTAATTTGATTGTTTCTCAAAGAAACTTTATTATTCGAAATCAGTAATAAAATGCTTCCTTAAATTTCTGGAAATTTCAAAATCCATACTTGAAATTGCACAGGAAAGCAATGACCATATATTTTAAGACAATATTCAATAACAATTCCTAAAGAATTAGAGATTTCACTGACTGATGAGGTAAAATATAAGAAAATAAAATGAAAGAAAAGGTTGTCTCTGTGTGTATAACAAATGTCATCATCATCTCTTTTTATTGAAGAGAAAAATAGTTCTTGCCATATAATAGTCCAAATTTAAAATCGTAATCTCTTTATTTTCTTATCTATTTCAACTTTTTTTTTTTCAAAATTTATGTTAACAGCAATTTTTCATGTATAAAAATCAATTAGTTTGCCTTCAAAGTTTTTTGTGGATAAGAACGTCTAATAATTTAAAACTTGTTACCCTATTATTATGGCCCTGTACATTTCTATGATTAGAAAAAGCACGAATTATTTATTCGAATGTAATTTGATGTCTTCCATTTAGCTCCCCAAGCAAGAACAATTTAGAAACTTCCTATTTTTGTCTAATCTGTTTTAGTTCGTAAACAGCTGTATGCGAATAGTGGATTTATTCCAAGACTTTTCAACAGAAATGTCCAAATCTATTTCTGATTTCTATTGTATATTGAAATAAATAAAGATATTGAAAAAACATCAAACAGTTCTCTTATCATCAGAGTTACATTGTTGAAAGAAACAACACTTAGTATCTTTATCAGATAATTTGAAAGGGAATTTTTTTAAATTATGGATTTTATTAATACACATACTGCTTATTTTTTCGATTTAGAGCTCATTATTTAATTATTACATTTAATTCACTATAATTGCGTCAAAATCAGTCATTGACACTTTTAACAGGAAAAAAATATTCAGAATACAAAACAAAACATGAAACCAATGTAAGGAAATTAGTAGAGGACACAACACTCCGTAGCAACAAAATGGAATATAATGAAACAAAAAAAAGCATACAAATGGTGCAACAAATAAGGCTACAATTGTGATGAAATATATTATTTTTAAAATTTTGTAATAATGGTAATATAAAATGAATTATAGGGCAAAAAATAGAAACAATAATGGTGAAAAAAAATGAGAATAAAATATGATGAACAAAGAAGTCATTATATTGCGTGCTAAAATAGTAAAAAAGAAAAGTGATAATTTTATAATATATTATGAATTTCATATCAACGATAAAATGTACTCTTTTAAAATCAATTACATCCTCTTTCTTTCGATTCCACACAATTATTTTCAAATTAATTAAGACTAAAAATACTTAATCTCCGTTAAAACTAAATACCATTATGTGCAAACAAACCCAAACATTTTAATTGCGTAAGCATTTAAGCAGACCGATATATTGATTTCTAAACGGAGGAAAAACACATCTATAAATAACTCAGATTATTTTTAGGAATAGGGTAATGACCGAATTCTTTAAGAGAAATTATCCAATAAACAACCGGAACCATTTCCCAGTGAAAATCATAAAATCGATTTCCCCTCATTAGCTGCAAGGAATAGGAAAAAAAGAAGGATACTAATACGGATAAATCCTGAAGCTGAGACGTTAGATACATTACTCACGTTTTTGTTTTTTAGAAAAAGTGTATATGCAACAAAAAAAATTTGCCTCAGCACCATTCACCCTTCCTTGAGCCTACTGTTTCAGTAATTACTACGAAACCCGGTCATCAGAGCTAACACCTTTTGACTTGAGCTGCTTAAACCCTTAGCTTAAATCCGGAATTTGAAAAAGCTCCACTTTCTATTCACACCCCTTTTGGCTTGGGGTATTAAGCACTAATTCGCTAAGCTATCCATATGTGCGTCACTTTTAATAAGTGACGGAAGCTGAAATAAAAAGGTTGTCTTAATGTGCTGAGTTTTTAATAGGATTGTAGAAGAGGAGAAAAAATAAAATTATGAGTTCGTATCTTGACTAAAAATAATAAAAAAGGAGTCATTCTTATAAGCCTAATTAGCAAAGTTGAAAGTTTTTATTATTATAATTTTTTCTTCTTCTTCTTCATTTAACTTGCTCTGTTTTATTGCTTTGGTCCTTTTTTTATGGTTGAGAATGCAGTTTTTTAGACGATTAGATATTCATGGAATATTTAGTGTGTAATTACTGTTTACTGCGCTAATTTTTACGTTGAAGAAATGCGAGCTATGTGATTACTGACATTAGTTCGTAGGATGCTGTTATGGGGTCCTATAAGAGTGTAATTACAGTGTACGAATTAAGCTAAATAAATTGAAATAACTGAGTGAGAAGATTTCCTTCAGTACCTAAAAGAATTTAGATTCAGATAAAACGTAATGTGTTGTAAGCTTTTATCGTATATTTTATTCTTAATTATAAAAATTAGTTTTCTCAGAATTTTTAATATTACCTATTCAATGCTTATTTTATAATTTTGGATTCCCATATTTATTTTCATTGTTTTACTGAGTGATTCTGGAGTGTAGTTTGATTATTTTTATTTAAATTTTCGATGCAGATAATGCAAGAAATTATTGAAAAAATTAATTTTGTAAAATCTTATCAATTTAAATATATTTGCCTGACCTAAATAAAATTCTGTTTAAAAGCATGTAATTAAAAACTTGTCATAAGCAAATTTATACATTTATTGCTTAATATATATTGTACATTGAAATCTGTAAAAAATAATAAAACAAGATCATGATAATTTTACCTAAGTTTCGATTAGAAGTAAATTGTCTGATTTAAAATCAGTTCTACAAAGAAAACGACCATGTAGGATGAAAAAAATTAAGAATAAAGTTGTACTCAAATTACTGAAATTAATTACATTTTCTTTTCATAGACCAACAAAATACGCTTTCGAAATTACTTAATAAGAACAAATCTTATATCATTTTTTAGGCTAATGATTGCTAATTATAACCTTTAATTATAATTAATTCTAAGGATTATTATTAGTCTCTTAATTGATCAAAATTTTAAAAGAGAACTCAAATACATATACCCATTAAGCACAAATACTTTATTACCTGATAATTTTTTACTTAATGATGATAATATATTTTTCTGAATTTCATTTAGGGGAATCAATTGTGTATGTGCCCTGAAATATATATCCTAACTTAAATATTAATTATTTTTAAAGACATTACTTGCAATCTCAACTTGACAAGCAGTTAATAAATTATTGTAATTGTATTTAATTATTATGGAGCACATTTATAGTTTCTATTAATTACTTTTTATTAATGTTCATTTCAACTTTTTCAATCTGAAAATAGTAATTAAAAGTAAAATACTTTCTTTTTGTATTTTAAATATCTAATTTCTTGAGAATAAAAATTGTAATCTTTTAATTTGCATTAAATTATTTCCATGAAAATCAATGTTCATAATTTAAAAATAATACACATAGTAAATTAATACACATAATCAATTTAATAATATAAATTATATTTCTTTTTTAGTTATGTGAATGAATGTGGTAAAATGGAACTATTTTCTATATTGTTGAAAAGTTCTTTTTATATTCTTTAAGTAATCAATTTTACTAAAACAGAAAATAAAATTTAAACTCTTATAGTGGATTATTTAACTAAAGATTCTACTTTATATACTTTTTTGCAGTCAATTTAATAAATTTAATAATATAATATTTTACTATAATCTCATATTTTATCTATATAGTAGAAGGTTTTAATTTGAAAGAAATAACTCAATAAGAAAGCATTAATTAATTAACTCAAAAGAGTCTGCGAGTCCGTTTTATAATAAATTTAACCAATAGTAGAATAAATTACTCAAAAAATTAAAATTAAATGAATTTTAAAAAATATTAAAGGTTTCATACTGAGTACCTACCAAGAACAAATAATTCTGAAAAAAAAATAAGCCATCAAATAAGAAATCAAATTTTTTTATACTCAAATCATACTAATTACAAAGCCAAATATGATCACTTGATATAGCAATTTCAAGTCAACGTTAGTGAATCAAAATAAATATATTTCACTGTGAAATGCAGGAAAGGTCCTTTTAGTTAAATGCAGAAGAAAGTCCCATAAGAAAATTCAATTAAATAAACACTTCCTGAATCACAGATTATGTTATCTAATCCAATATCCTGAAACCTATATTAAGATAGCATTGAGGTCAAATAATGTACAGAACACCAATTGAAACTCAATATTTCCTTGTTTTAAAAAATAAATCATATGAGTATGTGTGGGCGTATGATTAATTCATTCCTGAAATATTATAATAAAATGAACAACCAATCCATTGCAGTACAGTAAACAATAACTCCAATATGTAAATAATACGTTTTATTAGTCAATATTCTATATAGGACAGAAGGCAATACTATTGTTGAATACAAACAAAGAGTTGGATAATATTCGTTAATGACAGTTTCCTCATATATAGAAAGCTTAATGGATCATTTCAAGACAATATCAAAGCCGGCCATCGCAGTCCATTCATCACTGAGAAAATGCCTTCCTCAGAAACTCAAGATATGCCACATTCCAATAGGAAGAGGACAGCCGTATTGGAAAATTACGGGATCCATGGACCCTTCAGCAGAAAAGAAAATGGAATCTTCGAATACTTGCGATGGTTTGATAGAAAGAGATGAATGAACATAGACTCTGGCTTGTCTCTCAATACAGTCTCATAAAGCTTCATGCAGTGGAAATTGCATTAATAGAACTTTGATGTATGTAGTATTTGGAAAGTTAAATAGAGGATCCCACATTTAATGTTAATAATGGTTAGGGAATCAGTTAAAGAAGCCTAAATACCGTATATCCCTAAATTCCAAATCTAAAATTATCTAAAGGGTATATGTTTACTACAGGGATTTGTAATTGCATGAATTTTAATAATTTTTGTGACAAAATGGATCAACTTTCTTGATAATGAAAAGTACCTGATAAACAAATATTTAAATTTTACATAATATTAAATTTATTTCCTAGCAATAATTTCACAGCAGAATAAATTTCTGTTCAAGGAATGACAATGTAATAATAAAAAATTAAATAATAGAATCTTGTATAAGGTTGTCATAAACCAATTATAACAGAAACTAAGTTCCGTTTAAGAAATTAAGCAACTGAAACATCCTGAAAATTAAATGTATACTTACCAAAATCTTTCATATAATAATTTTCAATTCAATTCATCCATAAGCTTGTTGTAACCATTAATAAATTTTAAGAAGTTTCAATTTATTTAATCATTTTAAAAGTTCTTGTTCTTTTATGTCTTAAGCAGTGCATTTAACACATCTTAAAATCTTAGTACTACGATTGTAAGTATAACAGATAAAATAAGAAATTTAAGAGAGCTTTTTCTTATCAGGATATACTTATATTTACTTTTATTCTTTACCTTTATATTAATCATTTCAAATGAGTTATTTCATTGTAGAGGCAGCTGAAATTCAAAACCCATCGTTCAATACTTTTAAGTATAAAATTCCCTTTAATGGGCATCAAATATTTTAACTCATAAATACGTACCTTTAATATTGTTGCAAATAGGAAACATGATTGAAAAGTAACTCTTTAAAGCCATAAATTTTTTACTTCTTACTGGATTTTAACAAATCTTCTACCTCTATGCAATCCATAAATAACCTTTTCGACATGGTCCCCCATCTCTTTCCACCTTTTGCACCACTGCGTGGCTAGTCTGTCAAACCTATCGGGAAAAAAAATTTGGTGGTTGTTGTCGATACTCAGCTTTAATAGTATTTCATCGTCACAACGAAAATGATGTCCTTTCGTCTTAGAGAAGAGGTGAACGTTCCGAGGTGCAAGGTCAGGGTCAATGACACTACACAGCTTCAACTTCATTTCCTTATAGGTCTTTTTTTTTCTTCAGTTCTCAGCCCCCCTACGACATCTGAGAATAAAGAAAACAAATGCTTAATTATGTAGTTTTCGCGTATAACAGAAATTTTAAAAATTGTATGACATATTAAAAAAGGTATGACTATTGAAACATTTTTCAATCATGCCTCGTATTATTGTCTTTGATATTATGAGAAATTATTTTATAATTAATGATGTTTTTGTCATTTATGGCATTTTATAGTTAACGGATATTTTCATGATTAATAGTTCATTATTATTAATGTATATTTTTATGATTAATGATTTGTTAATAGTATTTCCTATAATTAAAGTGTGAACTGTAATAAAATACAGTATAAATCATATTTCCATGTTCTTTAACGTTGAAACAAGATGTACTTTAATCTATTTTGCTTTATAAAAATTATCAAGTGCTTTACATGCTGAAACAAGATTCAGGTTAATCCATCGTATTTTAAGAAATCTGAGAATCGACTTATTAAAAAATATGCAAGACTTTTTTAATACATATCAAAATATTGCTGATTAATATAAAAATTGCTTAAATATATGAGAGTGATTCAAAAAGTATCCGAGTTAGGAAGAGAAATGAGAATGGAGTAAACCTCACAGAAGTATTGTCCTTAGATCGTTTTCCCTTTTTCTAAGAAATCCGTGATATGGAGCATTTTGAAACCCCAAAAAATTGTTGACATAACTTTTCAGGAAGATGAGACCGCTTTCGCCTTTTTTGGAGTAGATTCACCGGCAACAATATATTGTTTTGATCATTGCTCAGTTTCTGATGTATAATAATGAAACCAAGTCTAATGGATGGTGTCAGGGTGATGCAAAATCACTTCATGAAATTGTTACCCACGCATCAATAACAGGAAAATATAAAGAAAAGAAAATCGACTAAAATAATCATATGATCATTCCAAGTACATGTAAGTAAGATGTTTTCTTGTATGATTGAAGAATATTTTAAGTCAGAAAATGATTTCGTAGAAGAGTCAGGAAGACCACAGACCTATAAGCCATATATAAAGGTTTTACCCTATAAGTCATACATGCATAATACTTCTGGATGGACCAAAAAAAATTATTCTGGGAACTGCATTCCTTAAATATGCAAAGCTCTTATTGATTTGTTTTCCTGTTAATATATTAGAGGAAGTTGAATAAATTTTAAGAAGTACAAGACAGTACAAGAGTATTCATTTTGCTTTCCTGTATATCTTTAACACGCGATTTATACTGAATCATAGGCACAAATTATGCAATATTATATTGACTTTTGCTTTGTTAAGCTGTTCTACTTCAACAATGAATCACATGTATGCATTGGAACGAATATTAACTCCTGGGTATTGTTTCAAACGCGCCAGCAATAATGCTCATCTGAATTATTTAAGTGCGTTAACTATTTTTGCATCAAAATTGCATTTTAAGAAATGGAGTTGTGTTTCGGTTTCGAATTCATTTCCAGAGCAACAGATAAATAATTTTTATCTTGCTTTCCATTAACAATTTTTGTACCATGTCTTTATCATTCCAATAATTTTTGAAAGTTAATTACTGTGATTCAATCCAGGTACCAAGATTATTTAGTACCTCATTTGATATACTTCGCCTAATTTTTTACTTATTATATTGTTGATATGAATAATATATGTAAAATGCATTGAGTTGAATAGAAATTAAAAACGCTAATGAATTATAACCATTAACCATTACTTTGCCTATATTGGGAATCAGTGATGTTTTTATTTTTGTATTGCATAAAGATTGAATACAGACAAAGAAAGGCAAAGTAATTAAGGATCTCATAAAGCATGAAATCAAAAGTAATCATGAAATTAGTCCTTGAAGCATGTATTTACATTCATAAGACTACATTATTCTTAAACATTTCATAAGACAATTACTCTTTCACCAAAAATGCATAATTCATTAGATTTGTGTAATACAAAAAAATAAATGAATGAAAGACCAGAATCCTAGAAGCAGACTTAAATACAAAGACAGGAAAAAGCACATTAAAGTGCATCTCAAACAACAGAAATACATTTCTTGAGAAGATCGAAAATAATGTCCGGCAATGACAAGCAGCAAACTGCAAGGATATCAACATTCAGAATCAATGATCACTTGCTAAATAACTCATTAGAATTTTTAATTACCATTCAACTCTCTTTCTCACACAATACATTTTACATAAATTACTCGTATCACTTGATCTCTTTTTCAACTTTTCATTTTAAATTACATTTTCTGATTTGGCAACATTCTCACTGACTTATTTTATACCCGACTTATTGTTTCAGTTGGGTTGTTTTCATACGGTTTCGGTTGAAGGGTTTTTAATGAGTCGAAAAGCGCACTAAAAAGTTATGGGGCGTTAGTGTATAAAATTCGGATGAAAACAACTGCGCATGAAATAAATGACACACAGTGGCAATTACAAACAGTAGTAATTGAATTTTGAAAGAAAAACAAATAGAATTCTTTCATTCCATCATCCATTCTCTTTCTATTATATGTATCCCTCTAGATATCTCCTTTTAAATATGACGTTTTCTTT
This sequence comes from Nephila pilipes, assembly GCA_019974015.1. Lineage (NCBI taxonomy): Eukaryota > Metazoa > Arthropoda > Arachnida > Araneae > Nephilidae > Nephila > Nephila pilipes. The sequence goes on along the minus strand of BMAW01057424.1, from coordinate 2,457,223 downwards.
TTATGTCTATTGTTCCTAAGGGATACTGGAATGGCTCTAACTTTAAAGGATATTATCTTTTACGCTAGGGTTTTGTTTACTTTTTCAGAAATTTATACGTCTAAGAAAAGCTGCGTGTATTGAAAAATGGGATAAAGTTCGAAATTCTTTACAAAAAAGTTGTTTTCTCTATGATGCGTGTATGATATATTTTCGGTTAAAGCGTCACATAAACATCACTGACATCGAATATCCATTTGTGAATAAATACCTTAATAGCTTACATTTTTTTTTCTTCTTCTGTTAGAACTGCATAATAAATTGTGATAATGTCTTGATAATTTTTTTTAAAAAGTGCATTTCAATCTATATTTTTAACTTTAATTTGTCTTTATGTGCACCGAAGAAACAAAGTATCATCTAGTAAGAGTAATTAATTAAAAATAATCTAAGGATGTTCAAGAAATAAGATATTTGATATTTAATAGAAAATAATTATTTAAAAAAAATAAGCAAACTAGGCATAGAGGAAGGAAGCCTTTCGATAGGTTTTTAAATTATGATAATGGTTCGAATATTAGAGAAAAATTTAAAAATTGACCTTATAAAACTCGTTAATCAAATTATTAAATTGAAATTTAGGGCTCATAAATGTGTATAATGCCGAAAATAATAATTTTCGACCAAACATGTAGGAACTCTAAATTTCAAATTACATAAAAGTATTTATGTGTTTTTATATTATATATTTTTATATTTTTATTGTTCGTGTATTTTTTCTGTAAACAACATTATAATAATTTATTAATTATATTTATTATATATATTTAGCTTTAAGTTTCACCCCATATTTTTTCAAGCAATAATTTTTGTTAATACTAATAAAGTTGTTGCAGTGCATTATTTAATAATGTACTTGGATAAAATATGTATCTTTTTAAAGTCCCGATAACTAAATTTACTTATTTATACTTTTAATAGAATTTATATATACTCTCTCTTTTTTGTATTTTAACAAAATAAAATATTTATCACAAAGTAATTATGTATTTCAAGGCAATTAAAATTCACACTGCCTAATTTAAAAGTTAATATAATTTTTGTTTTACTTACAGTTGTTTTCAGCTTTGATAATTCATTAACCTATCTTAAAATTAATTTGTATATGCGTATGCTATAATTCGGATACAATTCTGACGTTTAATTTACGTATTTCACACATCCATCATCATTTTAAAGCTATTTTAGGAATAAAAATTGTCATTTGGCTTGCATATTACCTTCCTCTTGTAAATAATTATGAATGCAAATGTGTTTATAAATTATTCATGTAACAAAATTACATTCATTCTTTATGCATTTTGTCATAGAAATATGAAAAGTGAATACTGTTTGAATGAAAATGAACGATATAAATGTGTAACCCACATATATCGAACATGAAATTATTCTCAAATGAATGAAAACCATACTTAAATAAGGACATACACATATAGTATTAAAACAGTTTTTAGAAATAACTAATTTCTTAAGACATTTTATTTTTTAGTTACGTGTTACTAAGAATATTTAACATTGTGCAATATACTCTTTATATTTTATATCTTATTCCACGAATGTAATGATTATTAGAAGATTTTCTGCTAAGCATTCTTAAGAGTAGAAAATGCTAAATTATGATTTCGTCTAATGTTGTGTAATCCAAAATAAGTAAATGTACAAAATTGTTCTTTATATCATCAGCTACTGTATTTTTAATCTTATTATGGATATAGGACTTTTATCAAAATTTGGAATTTAAAAAAAATTAAAAATAAATCTTAGTAAAGAATACAATGCTTTATACATCAGAATAAAGCATGACAGTATTTTGCTCCTGTTACATTCCTTCAGTCCTGGTTGCAGACTCACGGCCGGCGGTTTTTGTCGAATCTTGGGTTCGAGCTTTGATGCCACTTGAGACCCGCAGTGTAGCCGGAGTTGATGCACTTTCAATCTGTCTTGACCCAAAGTCCTCCTATTGGAGTGGTGTGTAAGTTAGGAGAAGCAGGTACCAGTTCAGGTGTTGTCCTAGTTACTTGATCGAGGCTCAGAATTACGAGGTATGTCGTCGGTAGCCCTCGAGTTGCTTGTAGTGCGATGTTAATGAAATCAAACCAAACCAATACATCCCGTCAGAGTATAATGACTTCTTTCATTACATCTAATTATAATATGGTCTACCTCAAGTTAATTTAATATATATGTCGCTGATAATGGAGATATTTCATCTAAATTGTTATTCAAATCCATCCAATCCATATTTGATAAGGTGGAAATAAGATTTTATGAAATAGGATTTTATGATTTTATGAATATATAGCGATTTGATTACTTCGCTACAGGCATAGCCTAATCCAATTAATATTTGAATTTTTAATTGCTTTCTAAGAGGAAAGAGCGATAGTTAATCTAGGAACACAAATTAAAAATTAAATGCTTAAAAGTGAGAGTAGCTTATACACTCAGGAACATTGAAATAGCTCACCAAGGGAGCTTCAGATTGAAATGAAATTGAATACTCATAATGATATAGATGAGAGATTCACTTGATACCCAAACCAAGATTATGAAACAAATACACTGTGCATAAGACAAATACAGTGAAACTTTTTGCGCAATAAGATTCATAATTTTAAATCAAGGTCAGATGACATAGCGTTCACACAGGTTTTAACGCTAGGTTAATATGCTTTAATTTCAACATGACGAACATTGAAATCCGATATAATATAACGTATAGAAGCTCTTATTAGTCATAACATAAGTCACTGGAGAATTCAAGCTTTTTGAATTACAACCCTCCAATTATTGCGCCAATAATGTGCCTCCAGTTGTAGAGTTTCAAAAATATTTTAACACATTAATTTTTAGAATTTTTTTAAATATTATTAAAATATTTAAATGGTATTTTTAATAAAATACAAAAATTCGATAATTAAAAGGAGAAATCAATTTGTCACCATACATAAGTAATAAGAAACAAAAACGTCATTGTAGAATACGAACAGTCATTTTCCTCAAATTTATTACTAAGTTCTATCTGAAAAGACAAAGGATTAACTATATATCACAGATAGAATATAGAGATGAAAACGTTTTTGCAAACTGTTTGAAGAAAATACGCAGCATTTTGCTTTATTTTCTTTCCACGTCTTATAAATATTAAGAATCTATACTTAAAATAAACAAAAGATTTTTTTTAATAAGAAGCATTATTAATGATAAATTATTTCTAATATTCTAGTTTTTGTACACTTTTGTAAGAATTTCATGATATTCTAAGGTGGATTAGTCAAAAGACGATTCTAATTTTTCTCACTTTCCTGAATTAGAAAATTTCAAATTAATTACCTCTTGATGAGAACGTAGAATCGAATTGAATACCTCTTGATAATTTAATCAGTTCTGTGTCTTAATGAACTCTAATTAAATATCTGATGTCCTCTCTCTCAACAGGCCTCAGGAATTTTAATCGTATATACTAAAAAAGTCATTTTTCAATCCAATATAACTGAACAATGCACCAAAGCAGAAAATTGATACTTTTACCTTGTAATATTTATAAATATTATATTGATCATCATATTTTCTCAAGCTTTTAGAAACCGCTTAAAATGTTATAAATTGAGCACTTTTTCTAAATCATGAAAATCAATGTTTTACTGCGAACAGGATTCTGAAGAACAACATTGATCAAAATTTACAAATGTAATATTATTTAATTGAAAAATATTTAATTTGAAGTTATACATACGTTTCAATGAATTTGGAGAAAAAATAATTTATGCTACAATTATTTGGAAAATTATGTAATTTTAACAAAAAAAAACTAATAAAAATTCGTATAAAATTTCTACCATTAATAATTTGTTTTAAAAGTGATGCATAAAGCACAGGGAAAATTATTTTGAACATGTGTATAAAATTTCAAATTAATACGAATAATACTAGAGTAATATAATATCAAAGAAAACCTACACAAGATAATTTTTTTTGTTTTGAGAAAAATGAATATAATGATGAAAATTATCAAATAAAGTCTTGATAAATAATGTTTAATTTTTTTTCGTCGATAGCTCGGGAAGTTTTCGTAGTATTATCAAATGTTTGACACAAAAAAGTTCAGAAAATTTGAGGTTCTGATACAATTTCTTTTGTTCAAAAAAATCAAAATTTTTGAAGTTTAAAGGTCCTGAGACACCTTAAATCAATAGGTTTCAACATTTTGTTGGATACATCCCAGTTTTTGATGTAACAGTTTTATTATTTTGTCGACTATATCTCAAGCCATATATAGTACCAATATGCATTTCTCCCCAAATAAAATTTTTTATTGATTAATAAGATATATTATTACATTATTACAGCTTTAATCTGGTTACTTATCTACTAAACAAAACACTACACAAAAGTCTATGTTTCATTAAAATTCAAGTACCACATCAACTATGTATTTCCCCTTAATAAGCAAAATATTGAATCTATTTACCGAACACTTCAAAATAAAATGAACTGAAGAATTCGTAGAGATACTTCTATCCTTAAATCAATATGAAAACTTTAAAATACTCATCTTATATCATACAAGTCATTTATAAGAAATTTTGAAAATACTTATGCTCTTTCCCATGAAAAAATTTCTTCAAATTTTAAAATTTGAAAGAAGAGTAATCTATGAATAACTTTCGTTTTACTTGGATACATTCCAGTTTCAAATATATTATAGTTCTTTTTTATTCAAATAACATTGACACTAAATATAAAATGTAAAGCGAAATTCCGTCCAGCTTGAAGGAGCATATATATATTTCTTTTCGAATTTCGTATTTTTTGAAAATATGAATAAATTTTAACTCCCTGGAATTATTCTTAAAGAAAAGTGAAATATTCATAAGACTTTTCTTGGTTTACTCGTGTTTTACTTTGAAATTGCAGTTTACTTCAAGTAATCCTATCTCTTCTATTTTATTAATGAGGTTTTAGCTTATCCAGGATATGTATTTGATAAATTTAATAGATGAATAGATTGCCCTTAATTTTAAAAGAAAAAAAAGCTAAAAAGTTTGAATGTATTATACAATCTTATAAATACCTAGAATATGTAAGAAAATAAACAATTTCTAATCATTTAAATGTTCCATGTTTATTTGAATTGAACATCATATAAAGTGCTTGATAATAAGAGAACATTACTTATGTACAATAACTTAAATTTCAAAGGAAAAAAAATATTTTCCTTTGCAACTTAAATAAATACATTGTATCGTTACAGCTACTCACTCGTTTGGAAAAGAATATTTCGATTAATGTTAAGAAATAGTTTTCTAATTAAAAACGCTTTTTCAAATAGAAAATATGTTTCCAAGTAATAAAAAAAAGTTTAATTATTCAGATTACACTGCTAAAATTCATAAATAACTAATGATACATAGTAGAAGTTTGTTTAGATTTTCTGTTCTGTTTAATTTTCTGTTTATACATGGTAGAAGTCAAAAGCTCAAAATAGAAATTATGACAATGATTTCTTTGGAATTATCTTAGAAATGCGAAGATAATGTACCGTATTTGTACAGGTGATAGTTGTTTATGTAAAAAAAAAGAAAAAGTATTATTTCGTGTTAAGAAATAAAGTTTAGTTTCCTTTTATGGATAATTTTAAAAAAATATTTTATCAAAATTTTCTCAAGTTTTTTAAAAAACATTTTACAAAATGAAATAATTTCTTAGAGTTTTTTTTTTTAAATTGTTTTCAAAATTAAATTGGATAAGACATAAAAAATAAGAGAAAACTAGCATTTGAAAAATTAAGAAAATATATTGCTAAGTCGAACTTTTTTATGTATGAAAATATAAAAAAACTTTTACCAAATTAGTACAGAATCAATGCAGATGTCTCTTAGCTCACTTTTTCTTATAACATATACGAAAAAGTTTAACAAATATTTTTTAAATCAATATTCGGGAACAAATTAACAAATTGTTTTCTAAAGATACGATGTAAGAATGTTTTCACGCTTGAGGCTTTATAGATACATTTCTTGGGCATGAGTATATCTGGTATTAAGTTAAAGTATATATGACTATTTTTACAAACATAACTATTATTGTCAAAAAATTCACATTTTCTGATACACAAAAGCTTTAAAATATATTAAATGAATATTTCTCAATATAGCAGTAATTTTGTAAAGAAAAATGTTGCAAAATACTTAATTTCTGATGCGGTGGGTCATCAAAAATTTGTTTTTGAGACTAATTTTGTTTAAAATCAACCCTATAAAAATATAAAAAATGTTCATTTTTGATGAACTGCTTGAAAATATTTTTTAACATTTAAATAATTTTAATTCAAATAATCCCTCAGTAAAAGTCAGCATAAAGTCTAATATAAAATAATGATTTCAATTCTATACAAATATTTACATAACATTTATTAAAAATAATTATCAGACGAAAGCTACTTAACATGACTTGATGTTATTAATTTCCCCCTAATAATCGGTTCCATGCTTCACAAAAATTTATGAAAATGCAAATCTTTTTTCTAATTACTTTATTTTCATTTTCATTGCACTATAAGTCAACAAAAAAAAATTGCTGTTAATCCCCCATTAATTTATTGAAAATTTACGAAATATCTTGAAATAATTTTTTCCTCAATATATATTAAGGATCATGAATGGATAATTTCACTCTGATTATTAGAAATACGTGTTATTAGTGGTGATTTAAGTGTAACGTTATTAAAAATTGCTTAATGTCTTAACAACTGTTTTAGAGTATTTAATAATGATTTAGATAATTACTCGAATTAACTGAATATTATTAAATTTGAATAAAACAATTACCCTCAGTTTCGAATTAAATAATTACTCTAAAATCCCAATCAAGTGATTATCATGAAATTCTAATTAAATTAAATTAAGCCATAAAATAACTGATTAGCTTTAAATGAGTATGTTGAGATTTTTTTTAAAGTAACTGCTTAAAATTATCGAAACTAAATAAAGAAAGGAATTATATATGTTTGGAATGTTATTGAGATAAGGAAACTCTTTTTAAGTTAAATTTCATGCAAAAGAGGTAGGTTAACAATGTTTTTTTCTCTCGGCAGTCTAGACACCAGACGATAAAAATAAGTCAAATAAATCAGTTCATCGTGTTCTATGTATACAAAATGATATTTACACTCATTGAGCGAACATTCAAGAGCATAAATGATAAAATTGAATCAAAAGGAGTTAATGTATAGTAACAACACATACTAAATAACTAACTGATTACCATATGTTTAAGAGCTCTATCTTTTCCTTATTGACATAATATACATACGATTCTATTTTAAAGAAATAGACTATATATGTTAGCTAAGTAAAACAAGAAGATAAAAACAGTGAAAGCTATGTAATCAAAGCATATTTAATTAGCAAATCTGTGTCTATCCAGCGCAATTAAAAATTACCATTAAAAGTAATTATGGCTTTAATGGAATTATTGGCACAATCTAAAAATTGTACTATGCATTATCCATTTCATTTCGAAAGTTTAATAATATATGTAAAATATATATATACAAAAATCCATTGCTACTATTTATTAAAAGTTAAATTTTTCTTATTCGCTCAGTCTTATACGCTAGAGTAGTCACAGTTTAATGCAGATAACGTCAGCTCAATTTTAAAGAAATAAACATTATTCGTTTCATTTTATTTTCTTCGCAAATTTGTATTCTATACATTATCACAGAACGTAGTTTAAATAAAAAAAATATATAAATTAAAGAATTATATTTCTGAATACTAAAATTGCGCGTGTATCTTGCTAATAGTGTTCTTTGAAGGAAAAAAATCATTCCATAAATGAGATGACGCAAAAATAATTTCAGAAGTATTTTAATTTTCAAAATATAATTGCAATATCTTGATTAATACGTATAGGTATCAACATTGGGCAACAAAATATATATAAAAAACTTATTTTTAATTGTAGATTTTGAAAATTAAAATTTACAACCGTTTCGTCCTCACTGTAAAATGGGTTAACGTATAGGTATCAACATTGTGCAACAAAATATATATAAAAAAAAAACTTATTTTTAATTGTAGATTTTGAAAATTAAAATTTACAGCCGTTTCGTCCTCACTGTAAAATGGGTTACTATTTTTTTCTATGAAATAAATGTATGGAGAATCCACTGCACTTTTCTAATTTTTTACTTTTCCGAAGTTTGCTCTTGATAGTGCTTTTATATGTATTTAATAATAAAAATTTTGGAAAGTAATTTTCTGATTTTGCTGTGAATGCAAATTTTTAAAATCCAATTGTGGCAAACTACATTTTAAAATTCCATTTTAAATTTCACATGCACTGCATTACAAGTTATCCTCGCTCTAAGAGTTAACAGTTCTTATATTTCCCACAAAAACAGCAGAGTTATAGTTAAGAAATGAATGATAAACCACAAATTCCATACAAACTTTGTATAATTTATCGGTGAATTATAAATAACTTGATTTTTACCAGTTTTTTTTTTTTTTTTTCTTTTTCATTATGCGTAAGAAATTCTTTAAGTAATGAATGAACTCATGGTGAAATAAATTATGTAATTTCAAGTTAGCAATTTTTTTTATTAAAATAGATATTAAAAATGGACAGTAATAGCCAGATTCAAGATTTAATTTGATTATTTATTCGGAATTTTGCCTTTTTGACAGAAAATCTCTGACTTTATTTTTTAAATATTTCAACTATGTAAAACCATAAAATTTAATTGAAACCTGTTCGTTTCTTGAAGAAAAAGAGAGTGAGAGAGGGACTTTAGTTTTTTTTTTATTCCATATATCACATTGTAGCATAAAATGTTACCCAAATTAGAAAATGTTAACTAAAATAATGTATTGCAAGTAGCAGATTTCACGATCGCGGAGTTAACATTAATAACAGAAGAGCTTACGAATACAATGATTTTTCGAAATTTATTTAAATTCATGGTTGGCAATAGGATAAAGATTTATCGACTGGTAACAACGTTCGTGAATACTTTGTTCATTTGGAAAGTACGAAAAATGAAGAAAATAGTACTGAACGAATTCAAGGATCTCAACAGTTAGTCATACAATCATGTACGATATTTTGTAAAAATTGTATTTCGCCTCTACAATTTTTGATTATGTCAGAAGTTAATGAATATTCGTAATGTTATTTACAAGAATTGATATACCTCACTGTATCATATAAAAAAAATCTATAAATTCCTTTGAAATGAAAAGAAAATTGATTTTGTAATTCTTCACTATTCTGCATACTTCAGAAAAAAATCGGGGAAGTATCCATTGATATAAATTTCAAAGCTTATGAATTTCATACCCAAAAAAGAAGTGATATCCTTATTAAATTGTGAGACGTTATTGTAAATAATATATGTAATATGTAAGCTAAACTATTACTAAATTGAAGAACAATTAGGGAAGTTTCAATCAAAATACAACTCTTTTGCGAGAGTTCGAATGAAGACATTCCTCCATCGATGAACTAAGTTGACGTAGCTCCAGAATATTTTCTACATCAAAGGTGTGTGATATTTACAATAAAATAATATTAATATAAACGAAAATACCAATATTACTATGAAATAGAAATTATAAACAATTTCTTTCACGCCTTTGTATATTTTAGTTTTAAAAACCAGGTATTATTCTTTCCAATATGTTTCATGTTCCCTGTTTCGCTGAATTCTGATTAACTCCAATATCAAATCATCTAAAAGTAAATGAATGTAATGTTTTAAAAAATATAAGACTTTAAACTTAATTTATTACTTATTTTTAATTCTCCAATATGTTGCTATTTTTTCTAAATTGATTTCGCACTGTTACAATTGTCTATAAAGTAAATTTTATAACAACATAAATCACATCTAGTCTCGTCATTTTCATATGAAAATTATTCTAAATTATTACTCTTATTTCTATTATTTCATATTATACTTTACCATCATTATTGTTCTTTTATTACTATTACTTTATTACTATTTTTCATCTATGTTCTTTTAACGAGTAGTTTTTAAAAGACGCAACTTAACAAATTTACTCTGTAGTAACAAACTAATATATTTTAATACTAATTTCAGATAATGACTAGTGACTGTTCATACACAAAATATGAAGAATTAGAAGTGTCATAGTATCTCACATCCGAAGTATGGCTATTATATAACAACACAGTGAAGCTGTAAAATATTTTATTTTAATTTAACACATACTTTACTTAATATCACCTTCAATATGCACACATCCTCTATCCCTACAACGCTCCATGCGAATCTTCCATTGTTCGAAACGGTGCTGGAAGTCTTCTGTCAGCTTCTTCAGAATGCGTGCCGCTTTCTCTTTCACAGAATAAACGAATTCAAATCTTATTCCTTTTAATGCAGATTTCACCTTCGGAAAAAGATCAAAGTCACATGACACATCATCCGGTGAATAAAGTGGGTGATATAACACTGGTTTGTTGTACTAAGCTAAAAACATCTTGACAGACAATACGGAATGCCTTGTCCTTCAAAATCGGCTTGTTTTTTTCCCTTATCCTTTCACGGAGTTCAGCAAGAACGTGAAGGTGTTAATGTTGATTATTAATTTGACCTTCGGGAACCCAGTAAAGGTACACAATCTCGTGAATTTCGAAAAAAAAAATGCCATCATTGCTCTGAATTTTGATTTGCTCATTGGAGCTTTTTTGACTCTCGGTGAAGATGGGATCTTCCAGAGCATAGATTGGCGTTTCGTTTCAGGACCATAAGTAAATAATCACGTAAGTATTGTTATCTTTTCCAATTAGTGTGGATCCTTTTCAATGACATTCAAAGTGTCAGTACAAATATTTTTTCTAACTTCTTGTTAAAACATGAGAATTTTAGACACCATTTTGGAAAACACTATTTGCATACTAAAACTATTATGCAAAATTAGACGTACGATTCATTATAAATTCCTACAGTGTCAGCAAATGCACAAATACTGAACAAACGGTCAGATCGAACCAGATTACCGATTTTTTCAATATTGTAGTCCTTTTTGGATGTGGAAGAGACGTAAATTACCTTCAACGTCTTCTCGACCATCTTGATAACGATTAAACAACTCAAAAACACGTACGTCCGATAATCATTAATTGCATGCACTTCTCTTGATAAATTGTAAGATTCAGTCTCAATTTTTCCAAATCTCATGTAAAATTTCACAACTTTTCATTGCTCTATCTTTACATTTATCATTTTTCCGGCGAAACAAAAAAAAATAAATCAAAAGGGAACAAAGGCTACGACTATACCGATTTGTTTACAGAAGCGAGAAGTACTGCATTCGAAAAAGACTTCACGCTAAACAGCTGTCGGATGCTGACGTTTGGTGAATGCGTATTTCTTTTGTAGCAGCGTCGTTATCGTTATTTATTACCTCGTATATTATGGATTCGTCTTAAGACTTTTATTAACTTGTTTCAGCAATTGTATATCAGATTTCGAGTGAATAATTAAGTACATAATTTGAAGAGCACGTACGCCTAATTCTTAAATTGAAGGAAATCGTTGCCGATTCCTGTACAGCTCCCGTCTATCCGCCATTTTGATTTCGTTGACGTAATCTTAATCCTATGGAATTTCGACATTAATTCTCACATTTTTACTATTTGATCTAATTGAATGCAATAAAGTGCGTCTAAAAGTGTAAAAAATAATGAATGCTTCTTCGGAATTACTTTTTCCCTTCGATTTTTAAAAATATTTTTAAAGACCAGAAAAAACTCGCAAACGAATCATTGAAATAGGGCTAAAAATATTTTTAAAAATTGGAGAGAAAAAAAATTCCACAGAAACATTCATTGCTTTTTGCTCTTTCAGATGCACTTTATTTTATTCAACTACATCAAATAGCAAAGATGTGAGAATTAAAGTCGAAATTCCATAGGATTAACATTACTTCCACGAAATCGAAATGGTGGGTAGACGGGAGCCTTAAATCTGTCTGAGCATAAAGTAAACTTTTTTAAGGGGAGTGAATATTAGGAGAGTGAGTGTTACCACAGATGTCGCCTTAGTCATTTGATTCGTCATATGTTGCCGATTGCCATCATTTTACTTCAAAGGGTAACTTTAATCAACCACGAATTAAGCAAATAAGCTGTATTAAAACTTATCAAGCAGTCTTTTATTGAATTTGGAGAACTTTTAGAAACGTTTACAAGATCATTTTTAACTTTATTTGTTCCATATGATGTAAAAAATACAGTTTATTGAAGTTATCAAATATGTGAAGTTAATTTAAATATTAAAAAATTTACAAAAAAGTGATGAAATTTCGAGATTTATAAATCTTTTAATAAAACTTTTATTTCCTGTTTAGGGTCCGTATTCCCTCCAATTGTGTTTTTTATTACCGTTGTCCAGAACATGCCAACAGATACGTCCTATCTATTGTATTTGCCTTCGATAAAGAAGAAGATGTCTACCATTTTGCCTTCAGCTATCCCTATTCATACACAAGACTTCAGAAATATATGGAAAGCCTGGAAGCCAAACAGCTACCATATTTTAAGAGAGAAAAGATCGGTGAAACATTGGTGAGTATCAGTTATGACTTTAGAGTGTAAAGATAGCAAGTTTGGCTTCAAATCTTTTAACTGTTTTAGCTACAGGAGTTTTAGTAAATAAAACTCACTTAAATTAAATTAAGAACTATATAAGCTATTTTTATTTAACTTAATTCGCTAAAATAGATATTATCCTATTCTCCAATCGTGCAGTCTGAATAAAAATATAGAAACGACTGGTGGAAATTCCTTTTTAGGAAATGATGCAATTCACAATATCTCCATTCAACTATATCCGAGTACACCTCGATGACTTAACAAAAAAATCTGGTTTACTTCAGTTCTTTACATATTTACGTAAACAGACTTTAGAAAATAGAAATAAAATAAAAATGTAGCAGAATAAACTTACTTACAAAATGAAATAATTAAAAGACAGAATAAGATTCTTCAGTTTGTTGTATACGTTATTAAAATTCATTTTAGATTATTCTTTTTTGTTGCTATGAAATAATTCAATTAAGAAATGCCTCTTCAAATAAAAAATTATAATATAATGTTCTCCAATATTAATATCAATTTCCCGAACGTGTGAAGTACAACTGTCGTGATTCACTTATAATTTTCATTAGAACCAAGCAATAGTTCTCTGTATACGATACGTTTCATGTTTTGTGAGTTATCCTTTGACTCAGATATTTAAAGATTAATTTTATATTAAGCTTTAAATATTCCGTATTTATTTAATCTTTCTGAATTTTATAAGCAGCAAACGAGTGAATATTTCATAATCATATAAATTTACATTAATATTGGATACTTTTAGTGCTTTAAAATGTTTTCAGAGTTTTTCTCTTTTCGAACAATGGGAAAATACAGTCTTATCGTATTAACTTATTCATGTACTTAGAAATGAGATGCGCATATCAAAACGGAATTCAACAACGGTAATTTCTTTTACTATAAAATATTAAAAAATTTACATTTGTTCATCTTTTTTTGAAAATATTTACCCAGAAGCTATAAGTCTATATGTATATATGCCATGCAGTTACTATAACACTTGAATAATAAATAAATACATTAAATTCTTCGCAAAAACTGTGTATTTTGATGAAAACGAAATATATTACAGATTCGTAATAAAATAAATTAGGCACTGTTCAAAAATTACCCGTGTTAGGAATGGGAAATTGGATATTTGGAGTAGGAAATGGGAATTAGGAGTAGAAATGGGTATTAGGAATGGGAAATTGGGTAATTCATTATAGTATTTGTTGTCCATTGACTTTTTTTCTTCTAAGAAGTCCATATGAGTTCGAACTCTCTTTGTAACGTAAAAAATCGTCACTATAATTTTTCTTTCCAATGAAACCATCTTCGCCTTCCTTGGAGCAGACTCGTCAGAAGCACCCCTTTGTTGTTGATTGCTGCTTTGTTTTCGTAATAGCATGATTCATTCAGCTCTCATCAACAGCGGCAACTCATAGCAAGAGGGAGATAAGTTGACATAGTACTAATTAAATTTTGATTTGATAGCAAATGGTTCCAAATCAAAACTTAATGTATATATCTGTATCAAAATTTGTTTTAGGGCAGTTTAATAGATGACAACACATAATAGTACCACCATTTTGCCTTAATTTTGTCGTCAAAAACATGTACTTTTTGAACCATCTTAGTATTAAATTGATTTTTATCAAATGCAATTTAGATGCAAAATAATATTTAATTTTCAAAAATATCTTGACAAATAGAGATAATGTTTGATAAGATAAAATGAAATGTAATTTTTTGTTACGATGTATTCATTTGCTGTTATTTCAAAAATTTAATTACGATTTAGGAATTGAATAAATCCCATATATAAACACTCACTAGTCTTTAATAGAAAACGTTTCAGAAGTTACACAAGAAAAGAACTTAAAATTTTCTTCATGCTTAGGTGATTTATTTCATTACTTAGGTATACACTTATAAAAATTGAATCTGTATAATCACGAAGTAAATTACTTAAAAAAAAATTTTTTTGTAAGCATTCGCTTCACCTTCATTTAAAATAAGTGAACAGAGCGAAAGAATTTAATAACTGCTAAAAAATACTTGTATTCATCAACAAAAAATTATCTTTCCGTCACTCAAGTACTGAGAAATAAAAGCGCTGTGTTTACAGCATGGAATTATAAGCTCTTATTTCGTTAACAAGATAACTTCAGATTTTCAAAACATATTATCATTGAATAAATATATTTTTCTATAAGTTTTTATGTCCATCATATTTGATGGACTTTTATTGTTTTTGTCATAGTTTTCTGTTCATAAGACTCCAAGAATTTGATATATTCTACATTGCGTGAAATAATATTCATAAACACCTATTAACTTTGTTACAGGCTTTAGTCAATAGAGATTCTATTTATTAAAATAGTTTGTATTATATGAAAATTAAACCTTATATTTCGGTTAAGAAAAATATCTTTATGTATGCATCTAAAATAATATTAAAGCAGATTTAGAACTAAGTTATTATAATAAAATAATTTTTATGTTCTTTTTACTACATGAACCGAAATATTTTGTAATAATTATTATAGTTATCTTTATTAACAGAATAAAAAGGGAAATGAAATTTTTTTCATTATTTAATGTAGTAGCTCCTCTTTATATTCTGCTTCATACTTTTTTATCCGTTTATCTCGTTATATTTAAAAAGGAAGACTTCAGTTTTGAAAAACAATATTTCTATCATAATAATCAAATTTTTTTTTTAAAAAAAAACATGTGAGATAGGAAAAATAGAATATCAAGAATAAAATATTTTTCGTCATCCTTTTAAAATAATTTTGTTCCCAACAAAAATAATCGTCGGAAAAAATTCGCATTTTACTGTTAACTAATCTGAATAAGTTTTACTTTAATAAATTTAGATTTTGAAAGGAAAGAGATAGAAGTTAATAACTCTATACATTATTTGACCAAAATATATCATACTTATTAATTCTTCTCCCCTTAATAATCAAAAAAGCTTCCTCTAAGTTGTTAAATTTTTTAACAAAAAAACTATTATTATTACGCAAGACTTTACGTGAAATTTTTCATGAGTCATATTGTAAAAAACATTCTTTTTTACAAAACATGGTCTTAGGATAATGACACATGGAGGGGAATTCTATCGGTATCCTACTACCACGTACATAGTGTTATGACATAAAATCTAATTGATTTTACAATTCTGTATTCCTTCCTTCTATTCCATTGAAAATTCTTTGAGGTATAATTTCTGAAAAGATATTTGAGACTACTAAGGTCTGAGAGTTTGTTACCAAGCTTGAGGTCTTAAAAGTTGTTTCAGTATTGTGAATAAATACTATGCATATATTCGAGTGCAAAATTAAGAGGATTAGCTCATTATATCGAATTTCTGAAAAACTAATGGACAGATTTTAATGAAATTTGGTATGCATATACATTTACAACAGAGAAAGATATGAATCATTATAAAGTAGTTTTATGTAAGCATAAATATAGTAAGGCTCATAGTGGAAGGATGTCCAAAATTCATGTCATGATACCTAAATGAAAATGAGTCTAATATGGGGTATGGTCCCCTCTCACAACCAAACAAATCATACTGGAAAAGAAGCAGTCTAAAAGCCTCTGGGATAGTCGATCCCCCTCCTGCAGCAAGATAGTTTTTAGCTCCGATATGGATCTCGGAGGGAGATGGTGAGATGCTATTGCTTTCTCAAAAGTATCACAGACATATTCTATAGGGTTAAGGTCAAAAGATCTAGCTGGCCCATCTTTGCTGGGAATATTCTCACCTTCCATGTAATTGTCTATCAGCTGAGCCAAAGTGGACGAGCGTTGTCGACCATTAACAGAAACCCAGGAGCTGCGCCACAAAAAAAGTCGAACATAGTGCTCCAAGATCTCCTCTCTATACTTTAAAATAATCAAAGAAATTTTGTTAAACACATGTAGTGGTGTGCGGCCATCCAACATAATGGCTGATCAAATCCTTACCTTCCACCACCATAATGATCCTTTTCCTTTATGAAGGAGTTATAGTATCGTGTCTCAGACTCTTCTAGATACAGGTACGCTGAAAGTCAATGTCCAGACACGGTGCAGCTCTGAAGTCTGGTCCAAAGTGCATGTCATCTGAATCCAGATAAATGCACTCTCCTGCGCCCTGCAGTGAGAGGGTACCAACAACAGCTCTTCTGGTATACAGCCCTCTCTCATAAAGCCTTTGGACAACTATTGACCGTAAAACTAGGGATCCAGTGACAATATGCAACTCACGGGAGTTCAATGCAGCTGTAGAAGTCCTGTATCTCTATACTGAAAATGCTAAATAACGTTCCTCATTCGTCATTAAGGGTCTTGGCCGACCTCTTCCATATCTTTTAAATATAGATCCAGTGTTTTGAAACTGTTTCCATAAATTTCAGTCAACAATTGGCTTTACATTGAGCTCTGTAGCACCTGAGTTTGTGATTGTACTGCCTCCAATCTACCGACTAATCTTCATCTCATTCCACCATTCATGCGTTCATGGATACTCATTTCACCTGATAACATATAAAATTTACCCAACACTTGCGAGAAACACGACGAATGTCGTGGAGGGGTACGAGCACACAAATTGTCGACAATCCTTCGTGCTCTTATACCTCCTCCACAGACACAGCTCCTCAGACACGCACTGTATGCTTACATATTCAACTCTGCATATTTGCATGATTGTTTCAAAACATTTTGTTTAAATAAACAAAATGCGTAAATTCTACTAATTTTGCACTCAGGTGTATAAATAATACACACTTTTTAATTTCGACTAATTAAATGTAAATTTTTCTTGTTTCATTTTGACTTTGTGTGTGTGTGTGTGCGTGCGTGCTTGCGTGTGCGCGCGTGTGTGTGATATATATATATAATAATTTTATTTGTGATTTTCCCCATTTTCTCCTTTATAAGATAGTGTTAATTCTTATTACCGGATACGATTCCTTTTTAAATTTCATTTATGCAATCAAACGCTCTTAAAATATGCAAAGTCAAAGTTTTCCCACGCTATAGACTTATAGGAATGATCCCTATCACACTTTAAGTCTACACTTAGATTCCTATGAAGTCACTCCATCTATACCCCATGGTCTCTGATGTTTAAAGTGAAATTTCCCTGATACATAACTCAAAACACAGCGAAAAGTGCTCTTCTTGCTTACTCTTGCAATTACAATCATGCACTCATAATGCGTATACAACGGTATAGAGTGTAATTCCCGCCGTGTGGAAATGGTCTCTCTCTCCGCTACAATCAAATTATTCTATGTTTTAAATGAAATTGGCTTCGACTGTTATTTTAAAAGTTAATAAAATAGTAATAGTTAAAAGTAAATTACCTCTCTCTCTCTCTCACACACACACACACACACGTGTGTGTGTGTGTGTGTGTGTGTGTGTGTGTGTGTGTGTGTGTGTGTGTGTGT
Organism: Nephila pilipes; assembly: GCA_019974015.1. Classification (NCBI taxonomy): domain Eukaryota; kingdom Metazoa; phylum Arthropoda; class Arachnida; order Araneae; family Nephilidae; genus Nephila; species Nephila pilipes. Next base: position 2,439,116 of record BMAW01057424.1, on the reverse strand, counting down.
GTGTGTGTGTGAGAGAGAGAGAGAGAGAGAGAGAGATATGATATATATGATACAAACACATATATATATATATCATTAGAATACGTGGTATTCTTAAATATACAGACATTTTTTGAAAAACAATCTTTTTACAGATAATTTGAGAGGTATAATTTTCTGTTAAAGAAATGAAGCAGTATTAAAAAAGATTTTATTTAAAAAAATATTTTATCCAGACTGAAAATAGTGAATAAATATTATGCACATAAATAATGCTCATGATTTATAATTTTTATTTTAAGTTATATACATTGAAGTTTTGTTAGATACATTTGTAATTTAAATTCAAACAAAGCTGATATATTTGCTCGAGGTAAGCTACACAATCTTGTTAGATAATGAAATGTTCTAAATATCTAAAGCAATAGAGTTGAAAGAAGTGTTAAAAGAATTTAAAACAACAAAACACAAAAATGTTGAATAAAAAATAGGGATAAAATATTTTTATTTATATTTACTTAATTACGTCCGTAGAAGTATCAGTAAAATTATGAAATGTATTAGCTAGATAGTTGTAAAATGTATTTAATATAAAAATAATCATCTCTTTTTGAAGTATGAGGAACGCAACGTTCGAAAATTTAAGACAGATTGCTACAGCATATTTTAAATAATTACCTAAGCAATGTTCCTCAAAATATACAAATTCTGATCGAATTCCAACAACTTCTGACCTTCATAGTAATACTATCAATTAAATATTGTATATTAAGCTGTAAATTAATCAAATTAAATGATGAAAATAAGACGAGGTTAAAGAGAATCTTGAAAAATGTTGTAGAGAGATAGAAACAGAAAACAATAATATTTCTTTTAATAGGTTAGCTATTTGCAATTGAACTGTCATCTTAACTTAATAATCCGACATTACAACGCAACGAAACTGAATGTCGTCTAGATACTTACCAAAGTTCAGATTTAGAAAACTTCCCTGTTAAGTTATACGGTTTCTTATCACATGATTGCATTAACTTGAAGCAAACTGATGCTTAGTTGTAATCAGGAATTAATATCAAGAAAAATAAAACATCTGTAAGTCAAACTAATTAATTTCCTGCCGTTAATGGCAAAACTAATTATCAGTAGAAAACTAAGCACCCTCAATTCTTTTGTTCGAAAATCAGTAATGTACTGCAGTTTTTTTATTTGAATACACCCTCTCTATTTTACTAATTAGCAAGTATTGTCAATATGGCAACTACAGTTGCTGAATAACAATTAGCCATATTAGGCTTCATGTTATTTACAATATGCGTCATACCATCTTACTTTCTGTTATATCTAACCTTACGAATATTACTTTTTAACATCCGTCTTAGAATCAATGTATTGGCAAATTTTCCCATTTTCTCAGTTTGCTAACTTCTGCATATTCTAGGCATAAGAACGAAAAAATTAAGTACAAAGTTTTCCGGAAATTAAATTTTCAGACACAATGGATAATTAGTGAAGTTTCAATCAAGAATTTAATGAAGAAGTTAAAGTGTGGAAGTTAGAAAATCTGAATTAAAAGTAAATTTAATTGTTAAATTAATTAGTTATCTAAATCGTACAGGTATGGACATGAAACTCCTAATTAAAAGTGTACATACATAGATTATATAAAATGTAAAAATAATTTTTCTGTTCATGGCTCGCTAGCACTGATAAAAATAAAAAAAAGTTTTAATAATTAAATAGTTTTCCTTAATGTCTATAAAGATCTATACTTTCTAAAATGAGTAAACAATAAGAATGAGGTAAATAAAATATAAATTATTGTGGGTTTTTTTAACTTAATTATCATATCGAGGAAACTTACATAGAAAAAAAAATAAAGCGTTTTAATTTGAGTTAATTTAGATTAAATATCTATATAAATGAATTGCAGAAATACATTTAAGGGATTTCTTCACACCTTTTCTTTCCACAACTTCTCAAGAAATCTATTCAGGGTTCTATATTTATAATTCCAAACCCATACCGTATCGTCTGCCACAACTTCCCAAAATTCAATTTCCGCTATGGAGAGAAGAAAGAGAAGGAGGCATTTTCATAGATCAACAATCACCTCCGAAGACAAAAGTCAGTGATAGTCCAAGATAAACAGACTCTTCGGAGATTCAGTTTCTCAATTTGTTCGACGACACTTCATTGAATGCGGCCTCTGGGTCGGCGAGAACAATTTGAATTGTAAATGAGTTCTTTGGATCTGGTTGTCTGGCAGAATATTTATGTGAGCCGTTCATTTTTGCAGCCGCAGTTTCCTCAGCTCTACTTTTAGACAAAGAACGCAACTTAAGGAGCTCGCTTTCTGAATACCTTTCAGCTTTTCAACTCTCGTTTGTGCTTTCATTTATCACTTTCGAGGATCTTTTTGTGGAACTAATGTTGCTGTCTTCTCTCCGAGCAAAACGCATCCCATTACTGCTAACTCCAGAATGTTTTACAAGTCCGTACTATCTCTCCTATTCCAGGGAAAACTTTTTTCCTACTGTGATTGTTTGTTGAACGTAAGAATTATTCAGTTGGCTCTCGTAAAATATAACTGAATTTTCTTGCAGAAAGTAAAATTACCATTTGCAAAATCACATTAAAATGGATTTCTTTAATTCGAGAACTTATATACAACAATAATGTGAATTAATTTAAATAAGAATATTATGTAAAGAGAATTTCATTTTAAAAATGTAACTTGCTAATTTCAGTTATTTTAACTCCTAGATATATATTTTAGTCCAATGAGAAATGAAACTAAATTGTTATTATCCCGAAGCTTGTATTCATTTGTTTGCATAAAAACGAGAAAATAATTTTATATTTTTAGGTATTGCATTATTTTTACTAAGAAACATCAAAAGAGGTTTTTCAGAAATCAAAATTAAAGCGGTATCCTTCATCAAATCTTATATGTCATTTCACTCGTCACAAATATAATTGTACCACTAATTTTATAACAAAAACACTTTCTGACTCTCTTTCTTTCTTTATTTTTCCATTACTTATTCTTTCGTTAAAAGAATACTTACTACTTAATTATTCTCTAAAGCCTGTTTTGAAAAATATTATTATTACTTATTTTCTACTTTTATTTGTCATTAAGATATTAATAGTATTTAAAACTTTTACTTAGTATCATAACATTCAAGTACTTTGCATCAATTTTATATATTTCGTACTTAAAGGATAACTTAATTCTACAGTTTGTAGACTGGGAATAATTTCGTTTTTCTAGTCTTCTCAGAAGTTTCATTACTTCAGTTTCGCGCGTATTCACTGAATATTTGAAATTTAGATGCATTAATGATTAATGTATAAAATTTGTCAAAATCTCTTTATATGGCTCACTATTACATAAAATATCTCGAGTCTTTTTTTTCTCTTTTCGATTTAGTATTCTTTAAAAATGCTCGGTTTTCAATTGTTTAACAGCATTTCTTTTAAACAATTTTTACAGATATTCAAAAACGAGCGAAATATTTAAATAACCAATAAATCCTTGCAAAACCCATGAACAACACCTCAATTCCTGAGAAAAACATAAAAGAGTAAAATCTATTTAATATGACTACTAACTGCTGTTTCAGAATTTTCTATTTCTAAAGAGTTAAATAACAAAAAAAAGTTAGCATTTCTAGTCTGCAAGCAGTTTAATAAAAGGGCTTGTTACGTTCTAACTGCTCCCCAAGGACAATTATAAAGACCGAAACTACTAAAATCTTAGTTCTGTTTACGCACAGATAGACGCTCTTTATTTTTCCCAAACATGCAACGCACTCCTATCCAGCCCCTTTTTATCCCTTAATAGAGAATATCCGTAGCAACTTCCTAATGCTATCAGCCTGAAGGCAATAGTGAATGCTGCAAATATTAGAGTGGAGACCAAATGAAAGACGAAGCATGCAGAAATGTTGGCAATAAGAAAAAGGAGGTAACAGTTGTAATCATGAAGAAAACGAGATCCAGTGAAAGGGGCAGTCCAGTAATTCAATAAGATAACGCCTAGAAAACATTTCTTTGGCTGTACCAAAAATAACGTAAGTTGAATTCGTTCCTAAGTCAGTAAAAGAATAGTGTAGCAGCTCTAGTAGGGTAGCAAAGGGGGAAAAAATACTTCACTATGAGTCTTAACATTACTATATCTGACGTATACTAGGAAACTATTCTCAACCGAGTTTCTACTTATCAAGAATATTTCATGATGCAAATAGTCTTTTTTTTTTTATCTTCACATAAAAAAATTCTTGAGCTCTTACCCTATATCATATTTATTGTATCATGGCTTTGAAATAACTGAAATTTTCAGAATAACGTGATAAAAACTAATACTACTGTAAATGTTAAAGTAATATAAACAGTAGTTAGTTAAATGTAATATTGTTTGCTTTTTTAAACTAAAAAAGCTATCACAGGCTTCAAATATTCGAATTATTTTCGACATCTTACATAATATAAATTGTAAATGAATTTGAAGGAGTTTAAAAAGTAAGTTATTCGTTATCATAAAGATTTCAAAATGTGTGGACATAATTCAAAAAACAAAGGATAATAAAAAGTGAAGTAATTTGAATTAAAAAGTAAAACTACATTATAACATTAGCCAATGACAAAGATTGATTCCAAAAATATCTGATATTCCGCCTAAATGCAAATCGCCAACATTTTAATTCAAAGAAAAAAAAGAGTATAATTAAAATTATTTTCAACAGTACATCCATTACTATAATGACTTTTTATAAATTATAAAATTCTCTTAAAGTTGCTATATAACGTTTGAAGTCGCTTGAAAGCTGAATTTAACTATTTTAATTAACTATAAAATGAAAAAATATTTCTGTGTCACTTATATATGTTTACTGTCATTTTCATTTCCTAAAGCTACAGTTTTCAAAAGTGAAAATATATTTATATGGTTTTGATACAACTTTTGGGAAATAAAGTATTAATAAGATGCAGTGTTCTTTCTCCAAAAGCGCACGCATGTATGAAATATCGCCAAAACTAAATAAAATAAAGTAAGCTGAAAAAAAAATAGTCTCTGTATTGCAATCGTGGAATCTCTTATTTTTTAAATACAAATGGTATGAATGACATTGCAAGCTGTTTTCTGTATTTTTGCCTCAATTTACGATACTTAGAATGCTTTAGTTTATATTTACTAAAATAGACTTTTACTCAGCAAATTTATTGCGAAGTAAAGAATTTTTCAGTTTACTTATTTAAACAGAGGTTAAAAAAATATTGATATTGAAAGATAGCATTAAGGTAGTTAAATTTCAATAAAAATACATTAAATTAGTCTCAATTAAATGTAATTATATTCCATTTACCCAAAGTTTCTACTATTATGATCTAACTTCAAAATATAACTATCATGTACTAACTTCAACTACTATAATGTACTACAACTCCTGACTGCATGTACTAACTTCAAAAATCTAAGTATCAATAAATTATTTGAAAGTTTCTCTTCGAAAGTTTTCCTTGTTTACTATTGAGTACAAGAGCTAGACTTTAGAGGCGTCAGTTAAGAAAACGAATTAACAAATGCTAACTCATATTCCTACTACATCGAAACAAATTCAGAAGCACAATTGCCTGTCAAAAACCTGTTTTAAAAATAAACATCATCAAATTAAACAGATAAAATTTTCTAGAGTTTAAATACAGGTGAAAAAAGTCACATGTTATCTTACAATCCTACAATTTTTTCAGGTAATAACACTTCTTGTTAGAATAATAACGTAAACCTGGTCTTTCAACTTTAATTAGATTTATTTAGCAAATTTATATTGAATAGATTAATTGTCTAGAATTATTTATTCAATCATTCGTAAGGATTTTTGAAATCTCTCGATCTCACACACAAACTTCAGTTATTAGTACATTCTTCCTTTTTCGTTTTCAACAAATATCTAACAATATTTCAGTATAATTGAACAACTGGATGCGAAAAAATTCCATTAACATTATGTAAACAATCCAAATGTCCATATGTAGAATCCAACTTTTTTTGTATTAACTACTGAATATTCATCATTCGTACACCCAGGTTCTGTAAAAGAAGGTTTATGAACTTAAAAACTCTTTTTAATAGCATAGATAAGTCATACAATTTCAGGTTAAGAGTATCTATCAAAAGTATAGCCCCTACTTGTAAATTCAGCCTTAACAAACGTGGAATATTAAAAACCCAAGGAAAGTAAAAGACAGGGGCCCTCAACGATGGGAGGAAAAGTAATATCAATACATAAAACTAATATGCCGTTCTAATTAGCCACAAGCTCGAGCTTTACTATTATGTTACTTCGTTTCAAACGTTCCCGAATAAATACCAATTTACTTGCACGAAGCACAAAAATTAGTTTTCCAAAAGTTATCATTGCTCCTTTACGTGATTAGCTTCAATGTGAGAGGTTTTCCCTATCAGAAGAAATCTCTCTTCAGCTTCATTTAACTAAAGTGAAAGCATCGTTTCTTAACTCAATTCTAAAGTGTGATAAATTTAAGTGGACCATTAAGAATAACGAGGATTGCTTTTCACACTAAGTAAAAAGCACTTAACTAATTCTTCGCATGAGCTACCTCTCATAAAATTACAGAAAAGTAAATTGAGCTTTTTCAATACAATTTTAACGTTAACGAACTTTAAAACCATAAAAGGACCGAAATTCAAGGGGTTTTTTTCCCATTATTTTCTTATAATTTAATATGTTAGTCAAAAGTACTACTTAAAACTATAAAAAAGCGTTTTCACGAATTTTATTAGTATTTTTTATTTATTTATCGTAAAAAGTAAAGTGAGAATTTCTTCAGCAAAGTTTTTAAACAGAGTTTTGAAAGTGAGGTGCAATTATATTATGTATTTGCTTGCTTCGCATTACTAAAAGAGGGGGGGTAGCATTTTACTAGCTCCTTTGTCTTAACTTAAAATGTAAATTAAGACTTTTACTTGCAGTCCCAATTTTATGCTTAAGAATTTATGAAGTTAAATGCAATTATGTATAATAGAAATATCTTTTTGCTTTAATACTGTTTTATGTTACATGCAAAACAACAGTTACTAAATGACCATTAGTAAGGTTGTTTTAAAGAAGAAACATGCAAAAAATGACGCATAACTCTAGCATATATATGTGTGTGTGTGTGGTGCGCGTGTGTAACTTGAATTTTTGATGACCACAACATTTTCAATATATTTGATGGGAATAGTTGAACCTATAATTCTAAGAATACCACAGCTTAACAAAGTCTGATTCATATAACAGCTTAAATTGCGGAAATCATTTGAAAAAAGGAGATTTGAGCTTAAGTGGCATTATTTTGATCTTTCATGGCTCATACTGCCAATTTTTATAAGTAAAACTATAAAATTCTATATTACTTAAAAGGTTATTTAATAAAAAATGCAATTCAATAACTTTTATAAAGAAATTTACATTGGAACATCTTTTAAACAAAAGAAAATTGAAGCTCGTAGAAAAATTGAGATGTATCAAATTTCTCGTCGTGTCATTTAATACATGTTTTGGAAACTCTTAGCCACTAACAAGGCCTTGACAGTGTGAATCAAGTTATCTTGATCTAAATATATTATAATATAAAACCTGTATTGAATGATTGTTTCTATTAATTTGATTTTGTTCCCGGGTGACAAGTTTCTTAAGTTGGTTCCACAGATTTTCCATCACATTTAGATCTTAGCCATGCCCAGGAAAATCCAGAAGTGGAATATGATTATCTTTAAACTAGTTGTACACATAGCGCCAACATGACACGGAGCTGAATCCTCTGCTGAAATAATAATGACGTATAATTCTTGAAAAGATCATTCGTTGAAGGATTCAATTTTGTCTCAAGTATTTCAGTAATATGTTGTTTAGCATTTAAATCTCCACTAATCACGCAGATTCTCCCGAAACTTTTTGCTGACGTACAACCCCAGATCATAACAGTAAATAGATGACTATTCGGAGATGTAATGCAATCAAAATCGTTACATAACATCTACCAATCATTACATTGCAATCGGAATGATTGCTTGCCGTTATTCTGATCTCTAATGGAATCAGCGCTCGAACTCGCAACGGATACCATGGTTATCACAACAGATAAAAATAGCAAAAAAAAGTAATAATTCAACATTAGCTTCATTAGGTACCTTAATAAAGTTTTACATATAGTTTATTATTAAAATACATTATTTCATAGCATAAGAAATAGTAAAAGAATTGATCCAATAAGGCTCTGGAGTATGTGAAAATAATACAGATTACATAAATATACATCAAAAAGATATAAAGAGCACAATAATTAATTCTGATTACGACAAGTAAAGAATACATTCACGGTAGTCTTTAACGCATTCCCAATAGGACATGGAAAAAATAATAATTTTTGCCGTTCGGTGGAATGCGTCGGGACAAATACTTTTCCTCCAATTCGTTACTCAAAGATGATAGCGATCCCCCATCCCCTTGTTCGTAACTAACAGATATCTTCTTTACCTTACTCCAATCCCTCGTCGTATGGGTAATAAGATACAGGGGACGGCGGGGATAATATCGTTTCCTTCGTCACCAATTATCTATCAGGAGTATTCACTTAGCAGAGCTGAATCTATTTCTTCCCGCCGAGTTATTCGAGCACGTGTTGCATCGCAATGTCGTCTCGCTGATGTTGCTGTACAGCTTTGATACGGTTGGAATAAATGTCCTCGAGAAAAGGAACAACTGTAATTAGTTTCGACGAAAAGGAGAGCATAAGTAACAATTGAAATGTGGAAACTGTAAAGAAATCGTTGTTGAGGAACGGAACAAGTTCTTTGAATAATGAAAACAATCAATAGTGGACAAGCAGGTCGAAATAAAAAAAAAATTCAATACACATTTCAAAGACTGTTATAAATATAATTTTGTAATATCAATACATTTGAGGAAAAAGTATTAGTGCAATCCAAAAAAAAAAGAAAGAAATTCAGAAAATAAATGAATGATCATTATTAATTCGGTTAAACTATGTCATAGACTCCTAAAAACAGAATGTGAATAATATTTTAAATAGAATAAACTGTTTTTTGAAGGGAAAAAAATGAAAAAAGGATACTAGAATTTGTTGCAATGTGATATAATAGAATTTCTATATACACACAAAGTCATGCGCGTGCACGTGTGTGCGATAATACTTTTGTAGCAAATATATAGAGAGATATTTTAAAATTAAATCTTTATTCTACAATTGCTCCGAGAGCATTAAAAACATGCGTTTACATTTCCGAAGTCATGATCGAAAGTGTTCTATTGTTCAATACTTTTTTTTGTGACGCTCTTGCGTCAGATCGTATGTTATTCATTAAGTGCTGCAGTTAGAAATGAAAACCGAATCTTTATAAAACCCTTCATGCATCTTATGGAATTCAATAACCTCCGGTTGAAATACGTAAGTCATTAAGAAAAAGAACTAAAAAGTATAGATAGGAAGTAAAACCCTAGTCTAAATTTAAAATTAAAGTTATAACCAGAAATATATACATGGTTATATATATATATGTATGTGTTTTTGTTAAGATTGTTACTATACATGATTTCTCATGTAAATTTTTGAAGTATATTTTAAATTTGTAATTTGGCTGTTTTTTATATTGTCCTTTTTTTTCCTATTTATTGTAATTTAGTATGTCTCTTTAGTTGTGTGCTGGTATATTTTATTTGATTTCTTCTAATGTAATTTTTCCTACTCGCATCTTGTTTCTTTTTAAAATTACGGAGTTTCCAATTTGGTTTTCAAAATTTTTTTATTAAGATTGTAGGGTACCTTTAAAGAATGTTTAACAGCTAGTTTGTCATAAGCTAAATTCATAACTTATAAATGTAATATTTCATTTTTTTACGGTCTTCTTCTTGCCAATTTCTTTTTTATTCATAATTTGTTCTTATTCATAATTAAAACTTATTCTTATTTTTTATATATGCTTCGTATTTTTTCAGGTAAATTGATATATTCCTCATTTACGTGCTTTTATGCATTTTTTTTCTTTGTTCTTGGTCTTACAGTATTAAAAAGTTTTATTTTCTTATACTTTTTCTATATATATATATATATTAAAATAGAATTACATCACGCATAATTAACAGAAGGTGAAAGTGAGAATATTTAAGGGGACACAATACCCTAAAAATGATTAAAATATTGAAAAAAATTATTAACTTTATTTAAACTGTGTTACTTTTGTTAATATATTTTTAAAGTTTCATAGCTCTAGTTTCATTATTTAGCGAGTTATTTAAATTTTCTTTAACAGTAAGCAAAGTCATTTATTTAACCTTCAAAACCTTATAAATGTTTCTTTTTCCTTTCTTTTTTATTTTTATAATGACCATGTACTTAAATGCTAACGGTTTCTTTTTTTTTAATTCGATATAATGTTTTGAGAATGTTTTTGTATAATATTCTTGACATTTTCGTGCATTTAATAAAGACTTAAATAAATAGCTATTTCTTAAGTAATTCTCAAAATTAGATAATACAGTTTTTTATTGTTTTTCTTATTGTTCGATAGAAAAAATATATATTATAAACAACACTAATACAATTAAGTCCATGCACAGAGTTGTGAGAAACATCTCTGAGAAATTGAGAAAAACAATCGGTTAAAAATTATTAATATTTTAAAAGTAGTATATGTTAAAATATTGCAATATTCTGATAAAAATATTAAATATATGTTTGTTTGAAAACCAATTTCTTTTTCTTAAACTAATACTTTATGCGTATTCAAATACAGTGAATAAAAACTTTTTTCTTATAAATACAGTAGTACCTCTTGTAAGGGAAACCCTTCTGAATAAGAGAGAATTCTATTGGCCCCGGTCCCTTTAAATAGTAAATGTATTCACCATTTACTAAGGGACAACTCTATTTACGAGACAAAGTATCTGATCCGGTGGGTGACCCTTTAGGAGTTACTACTGTTAGGAATTTTGAAATAGTTACTCACATGACATGATATTCCCTTCACTGTTTTGAAAATGTTTGAATGAAGAATATACTCTCTTATCAATATATGTATTAATATTTTAAGTTCATAAGGTAATAATAAGTATTTTTAAAAACTTATAAAGGAAGGTCTTCATTATTTATTTGACAACTACATAAATAATTCACAAATTCGAAATTTTTTAGGAATCAAAAAATTAAGACTTGCTTCGTCATTAAAAAAAATCATGAAACCTATTACATATATATATATATATATATATATATATATATATATATATATATATATATATATGTGTGTGTGTGTGTGCGTGTAACAATTTATTATATATATATATATATATATATATATATATATAAACATGGTTAAATTGACAATAATAACTGAACTCAAATAGATACAACAAACAAGTACATATGAAAGACATACTCCGGAGAATCCTTTAATCGAATTTAACAGTGCATTCAGAAGGTGTATGAAACAATTTTATTCAAATCAACGTTCAAATGCATTGAGCAAATTAAGTAATTATATAATGAACTCTTAATCGATACTTTTAAATCTTTCTAAAAATGATTATCGAGACTTTATTATTGGTACATAAAACCATACAAAGTAATCTGTAAAAATTATTTGAAATTCTGCATGCTTAGGCTTTAAAGAAAACAATAGCTTAACAATTTTTTAAATTTTTATGTTATTTTTCTAAAAGTAACTTATTAACTAAAAAGTAACTTATTTTTAAATAAAATGTAAGTACTATAAATATCTTATGTTTTGTAAAATATATAGTACTATTATTCAAACGTAACATTTGAAATATTTTCTTTGGAAAATTTTAAGGAATTATTTATATTTAGTAACTCTGCTGTACGAAAACTGAATAAAATCTCAATCAAAAATTAAATTTATATATAAATGTATGCTGAACAATTAAATATAAATTGAAAATTAACAGATTATTAAATATTACTGTACGAGTATTACTCCACGAGATATTTAAGCGATAAAAATGTGACGAATGTTCGTTCTATCAAAATCATTTTGGTTTCCAGAATACGCATCATTCTGTCAAAACTCAACTATTAACTAAAAAAAAACTAAATGTAATAGTCTTAATTATTTTATTCTTTAACAAACTTGGAATAGTATATCAAAAAAAGAACTAAAAACATATTCTTAATATATGAAAATGCAACCTTAAACATTGCAGGTATTGCAGAATCGTAAGCATTGAATTGTGGAATGTGGGTCCTAATAGTAAGATATAAATTGTGTTAATACTCTAATAATGATTGATAAACTGGAGTATATAGTCATTTTTTCCTTGTTATTAGTTAAAATTTGGTCAATTTGATAATAAAAAGAATACTATAGAAACTATATAAAATAAAATTATATATTGTTCAAAATTTGAATCACACTTAGTGTCCAGAATCATAAAGATAACGTTTTTCATATGATATGTACTTAGAACTCTTGTGTAAATAAGAAAAACCAACTAATAGTAAAATAGATGTTTGTTTGCTATACTTAATGTTAAATAGATATTTACTGATATGACTTTCAAATTTCTTTGATGCAGGATTTTAAAAATGTTCACGTGTATAACAATATCCTATTTTTCTCTCAGTTGAACCCAACCGATCTGTGTTTCATCTTAAAATTGTACTTTCATAACTCTTAAATGTTTACTAGTTTGTTTGTTCTTTAATTTCTATTTTTCTGATGAAAACCATTACCATTGCATAAAATTTTCAGTACTTTACTCTATTCAGAATTTAATCTTGAATTCAAATGAAGCTATGAGTTTATCCAAACAATGAGAATTAATAAGTAACGTAAGCAGGTTTAACATATGGGTTTGAAACATTTCGAAATTATTTCCTCTTTTTCAATGCAACTCCGTTGGTAATTTCTAAATCCTAACATAATAAATTTATAAAAACATTTAAAAATTTGAAATCCTAACATTAAAATTAATTCTAACATTCCTAACATTATATATTTCTCGTAAGAATTGATTTGAAAATATGAATCCACAAATAATTCTTACGATGTTAAATGGTAATGATATAAGAAATGAAAACAGGAAATATTTTGATCATATTTAGGAAAAAGATTTTATGCTTGTTTAGAGAAAAGAGTGGAGAAGAAAACAAGAAATCAAAGATAAATACCGAACACATTTTATCACTTTTACTTAGAATTGTTCCGTTAGACTGCATAGATTAATTAGTTCTGATCTCCGAAAATTTCTTTATAATCAATTAAGAAATATTTATCTTCCAAAGAGTGGTTTCGAGTCAAAATATCACTAAGGACCCACCTCGACTAATGCACGTTAAATCTTTCGAAGTTCGAAGCACTTTCATTGATGAGGTGAGGAAGTTTGAAGAGAGGGGTGCCAGCTCAAGTATCATCTTCATTCCTTGAGTAAGTTTCAAATTTAAGAGATCTGTCGCCAATAGTCCTCCTGCAACGTAAATAAACAATCAATCAATCATTCACTGTTTTCTGTTTCTTCTTCACATTTTATTCTTTCCACAAACTTTAATGCTATTTTATATCAAGTAAAAATCTATTCACCTCCTTTTTTGTTTATAAAAATTCGTTCTTTAACTGATTTGAATAATTTCGAAGAGATTTAATCAGTTTATATAATTTTATTGTACGAGTCATTGAATTGAAACTGTTTAATTAAATTTACTACTTCGTAATTAAATATAATGTATTCCATTGAATCACACGTTAATGCATAGATACATAGGAATACATGGTTGCACAATCTTACATTTCCAATCATTTTTTTTGCTTTGTTAACCTTATATTATAATCCAAAATTTATATTTGCCTTCCAATAAACTGCTTGGCCACAATAGCTGAATGATCATGATCGCGAGCTCGTGACTAGCAATGTTTTTGTCAAGCCTCGTGTGGTAGTGTAGATTTTACTAAAGACCTGTTGCATAGAGAGGTTGATGCAGATTAATTATGTCGGCGTTCCTCATGATGGCGTTGCGTAGAAGTTTGTAGAGGGAGGTGTCAGCTCAGATGTAATCCTCGTCATTTGTCCATAATTGCAAATTATGAAGACCTTCGTTTAGAACTCTTGTATTTCTTCTAAGTGCGACATTAATGAAATGGAAATCAATAAACTATTGACTGATTATTCATTAACTATTCACGAGAACTATTGGCGACGGTCCTCGTAAGTTTTAACATCAGTCAAGTAACGCGAAAGACATTTGAGCTCACATCTTCCTCTCTTTATACTTTCATACCACGCCAACGTCAGGACTTAAACACCACTCGACAGAAAGAATGCCGGCCACAAGTTAGTGACCATGAAATCTAGGTTACAATTGCCACCAATAAAATATTGGAAGAAATACCATCAAAAATAGTAGGTATAATAGCCTTTGTTTCTCCATATCCCTCAAAAATCAATCAATCAGTAAAACAGTATGCCTTTTCATAACAATATATCTAAAAGTTTCTAATGGTCATTTTATCGTCGAAATTATTGTTTGAGATTCAAAGGATTCTATAAAACTTTCTTTTTAATTTATTTCGGGATTTTCATTCAAAATATCAAAATAAATCAGAACTAATGAATTTGAAATTCAAACACTTAATTTTAATTAAAATTACACACATATATATACGTATATATAACATGATTTTTCTTAAATTTAATTAATTTCCTAATTTATTTTATATTTTACCTGCCATAGTTAAAGCGTTGTAAATTTATCGTAATTTCGTGATCCTAAAAACATTTCCACGTTCTGAACTAATAGGTAAGTTCTCCTACCCGCTGCTCAGGCTCCTTTTGGAATACCTAAAGATCCGTGCATCTGATACCACTTGATCTATTTAATCCTTTATCTTGTTTTCTTGCAGAGACGAACAGGAAAAAAAATCTCTAACACTTTTTACCAAATTATCAGAGTGAGTGGAGGTGTGTGTCGTCTACTATTCCTATTAAACCTGCCATCCTCTCGTGTGAAGATGAAATAAATTCGTTGCTCCTTGGTTTCAAGTTTTCTTATTGAACCATGACTGTGACGTCTTAAGCATAAAACATTGTGTGTGTTGGGTACATTAATACCAATTTCCATACTTTAAATTCAAATATTCAAATATTATGAAGTATTAACTTCTTTGCAGTTTAATCAAAGAATATGTTTACTCGAAATAGACACTAATATATGTTGTGCTACTTTCATTTCTTTTAAGAACGAAACATTTTACATAACTTCAACGTAAACTTCATATATATCCCTAATTTTTTTTTTTTTAATTTGCTTGTTCGATAAATATTTTATGCACTATTTGTCTTAAATTGAAAATGAAGACGTGTTGCATAAAATTTGTAATTATTGTACATAATATACGGATTTTCGCAAGTGGATACACAGAATCTCATGTTACTCGATTTATATTTAAATACAGAAAGCATTTCTGAATATTTACGTGAATCCCATTCATATTTAGAAAGAGAATTTGAGGAACTCTGAAGTTTTCAATATTGAATTTTTATAACGCGCATTTTTGAGCTTATATTTAAGGTTATGATAATAAACGGCTTCTAATGTAAAGTTCCAAGTTCTTAGCATATTTATTTCCAAGTAATTCTCCT
This sequence comes from Nephila pilipes, assembly GCA_019974015.1. Taxonomy (NCBI): domain Eukaryota; kingdom Metazoa; phylum Arthropoda; class Arachnida; order Araneae; family Nephilidae; genus Nephila; species Nephila pilipes. The sequence continues at coordinate 2,423,457 of BMAW01057424.1, read as the reverse complement.
GAATTCAGAGTAAAAAAGAAATGCTTATTATTTTTTTTATTATTTTATTACTCAAACTCTTCAGAACTAGTAAGTCTTCCTTGCCTTTTCCTGAAATCATGTTCCTGAAAAGGAATCACCACATAAACAACACTAAATCATCGTACAATCTGATAGACACTTTTACATTTTTCGTTGATCCATGGAGGCAACAAAAGCTTCGCAAGTCTAAGGGATTTCCGGAAGACAGAGAAAGGGGGCGGGGGGGTCTCGCAATTTATCTCTTGCTCGTGATAAAGGCTCAGCACCAATAAATTACATACGGCTATTTCCAAAACTTTATCACTTTGATTTTTCTTCTTCTTTTACTTTTTTGTCCATCTGTCTCGTGCTAACGAAGTGGATTATCTCCTTCCGCCTCCCCTATAGTACATGAAAAGGACAAGTAGCGAAGCGGGAGTGAATTTTACTAAGATGGCGTCTGGTGTAAAAAAAATGGCGTCCTTTACCCTGGAGTGTATTTTTGCAGGCCCCGTAACGACCCCAGCGCGCATGGTGTAAACACCTTTCTGTACCCTGCTTAATGAACACGAAGGGAAGAATCCCAAGGGTAAAGGGGAGAGGATAAGATGATACTCGGCCTACTTTTTTTTATCATCTACTTCGAGAAGAGCTAAGCCTAAAGGTTTCGACGCCATTATCTTGCGTTGGAAAGTTGTTCTTAATATCTTCCCTCGCTGCGTTTTATGGGCAAAAGCGCATGGGAAGAAAGTATTGGCAGATAAGAGAGTAGAGAAAAGTGGATTCTATTTTTTTTTCACCTCACATCTCGTTCTACTTTTTTTCTTCCAGTTCTTTCCCCTGCTCCGTGACGCTTCCCAACGGAAACTTTTAAAGAGAATATCCAACACCGTCGTTAATTAAGATTGGGGCTGTTTAATTCCGAGCTTTCCATTTGTAAACCCATTCGAAGAAACCATTAGTCCTCGAATAGACTTAAATAGTTTCCTATCTACTTCAGTTTTTCCTTTTCTTCTTGCTTCTCTTTCGCCACCTCGACATCGATTTCTTAATGAGGAAAACTGAATGACACAAAGAAACAGAAAAGTATGATTTTTTTACTTTTCTTTTTTTCATTTATAGGACACGAAATGGTTATTATTGTCTTTCTATAGCTTCCATCTTAGTAATGTTTAGATACTTTTAGAATGAACTGGAACAATCCATAAATTATGATATTCAAGAAAATACATTGTTTCCCTATTTTTACGTCATATTCAAACTTTTCGCTTTATTCTGAATTTATGCCCTTTGTTTTCATTTATGTCATTTTCTATAATATTAATAACTATACATTTTTCAGAAACATATTATCTTACAAAATATTTATATTTAATGTGATGAACGATTCTAACTAATTAGTTTATATTTCTCCGTATTAAGTTTCTGCTAAAAATGCTCTTTCGAGCAAAAACTAATACTCTAGAAATTAATCACTAATCCTCAAAAACAAACATCAGATGCAAATAGAAGCATATAAAGTATTGGCATTGTAATTTTATATTTAAAACAATATTTACTAATGCAGAAATTAAATTATTTTAAAGCAGAAATGTTTAAAAAATATTTTTCATCATCATAACCAGTAATACATTACTGTTACATTCTGTTTAATAAAAAGACCTCTACAAAAATTATAAACAGTGAACCGAAGTGAAGGAGATAACAAGCACATAAATGCAGGTCGATACATAAGTATGAATATGTAGATATCAAAGCGTAATAAGAAATGAAAAATACATAATAGGAATTCTATCACACTATAAAACGAATTACAACGCTAAATAACTCATTTATATATGTACTAAAACTATATCTTTCTATATAACAGCTTTTGATGTTTTAAATAGTATCAAAATGCTAACTTACTGTGATATTAATAATATTTGAGCAGATTGTATTCATGAAACTCATCTTTAAAAAATTAGGAATGTCTTTTATGTACATTTCAGCAACACTTATAAACCTTGACTGTCTTAGAAACATGTACATTGATCTAGAAAGGAATTGTGTTTAAATTAACTGTTTTAAGATCGTTTATTTGTTTCAATAACAAATGAGTTTCAATAAATTATCGATAACAAAAACAACATTATTTTTTTTAAAAAAAAATATTATAGGGAATAAAAATTCTAAAACTAGATGTAAAAAATACAAAAACTAATAGAGCTTTTATAACAATATTTTTTAAATACCATAGTATTTATTTAAATCTATCGAAATCGGATTTCAAACTATCTAAATTTTGGAAACTTTTACTACTCTTTACCACAATTTTTCATTAAAAATAAGTGGAAAAAGGCATTCATGTTATATATATATATATATATATATATATATATATATATATATATATATATATATATAAATTTTACTCATATATTTATTACTTATTCATGTTTCGAAGCAAATAATCCTTAAGATATATATTCATAAAACAAATTTATATATTATTTTCATTCGGTCAGCATACGAACGTTCTTTTAAAGGGACTTGTTATAATAAATAGAAATTTCTTAAAGAATTTAAACTTTATTGAAATTTATCTTGAATGTTTTGCATACATATGGTCTTATAATTTATTTTAATCTTATTTAAAGCAATCATCAAATACTCTACTTTTTTTCCTAGTACAGGGACATACATACAAAAATTAAAACCATTCATTTTCCTTTTATTTTGTTTTAAAAGTATATCCACAATCTCTTTCAATAATAAAAAATAAAAAGAGCACTACCTTCACTTTAAATATTATATTTTATTTAAAGAGTTATGCTTTTTATAAAAATAAACTTATATTTATATCAGATTTTTCCCGTAAATGAAAAGTTCAGGTTTTCTTCAACGAAGAATGCTTGCAAAATAGACAATTTCTATGTTCACACAGTGTATAAAAATAATTAAGCAAACAACGAAAGAGAGAGAGAAGAAAAATTAATGATTCGAAAAAGAAAAGATTACGATAATATTAGAATATTATTCACAAGAGAAAAGGAAGAATTTATTCAATTAAAACTTTTACACCTTTATTTACAGAAGTTTTAAACTTGTTGGGGGAAAAGGGTCTTATCGAATTTAATTAGTGAAGAGAACTCTTTTTGTTTATTCAGCCAACCATAAACCAGATAACTGATTCTGGAAATTTTAATATATGGAATATTTTGTTCTTTTTCGTTTAAAAGTTTGCAAACAAAGGAATTCTCGAATGTCTTTGGGATGTACCAAAAGAATCAAGGGTTAAATAAACATCAAAGGAATTTCAGTTAAAAGCCCTCAAAAAAATGTACTAACAATTTTTGTATTTATTTTTTTATTCTCCATTAAGTTTAAACTAGAAGGCAGTATTTTTTGTATATCGAGTAAGCGACAAGCCATTTTGCAGTCAAAATGTGAATAAATTTTGATTCATAATAATTTTCTTAATAAATTATTTAATAGTTTAGAGATAATTGTATTTTTATAGAAATAGCAAAATTATTTAATTTAAAAAATTAACTAACTGAACAAATATTTTTTTTAAATATTCCTGCTTAAGAAAGTAAATATGAGCTAGTTCAGAAACCTTTCTCTCTTTTTTAACCAGCATTTTGTATTTTTTTTACATACAGAACATTTAAGAGTTTAAAATTAAAATTTCTTTCAGGCTTGGTCCAAATCTTTTTTTTTTTTTTTTTTTTTTTTTTTTTTTTTTTTTTTTTTTTGTATGGAAAGATGTATTTCATGAATCTCATTCTGCTGCTTCTTTTGAAATAAAAGTAAAGGTATTAAAAGAAATAAAATGCGGTAGTTAAAAAAGATTTTTGAAACAAAAACGAAATATAATTTTTAACATAAATGAATGATTCACAATAAAATCAGAAAAATATTATTTGCAGTGATAATATCTAAACAAATATTTGACGACGTCTGCCAGGGCCTAAGAAACCCCGCCAAATGGTACCCATCTCCGTTTTCTTAGTCCTTGAGTCTGAGGTGCTAATTATTAGCGCTTGTATCCTAGCCGAGAAGCTAGTCTGATGCTCGACACCTCAGCTCGAACTTGGTGTTCATTTATCGATAGAGGGAATGAAGAATCAACCAACTCAAGGCCAGCTACCCAAATGAAACGACCGAGGAATCGAACCTGGGTGAGCAGCGGTCGCTGTCAGACATGCTAACCACTACACCACTGCTGCCGCCAGCTTTGTCAAAATTAGGCAATAATAGCCTAACTCTATAGCGATAAGATTTCATATAAAGTTTTCCCTTCTTTTCCCAATCGCGCAACCTAGACGTGAACTTTTTTTTTTTTTCTGTTTGAAAATTTCATTGACTAAGCATTTCCCCCTTCTATTAATCTTAACCTTCAATAAAAATTAAATTCAAGCATATTTCGGACAGAATTATTATTCTTTATTACCCAATGTTGAAATCAAAATGACAAATTATTCCTTGCGAAATATCTTCATTTGAAATAATGTCACCAATGAACATGTAAAAAAACATTCTAGTTTTAAAAAAAATATTTTGCTACATAACATTTTTCTCTCAATTTGTTACTTCTAAGTTTTCTTTTATATTGAAGCTATCCTTCCCGAATTAATCTCAAATAGAAAATTTAATATAATAATCACAGTCATGTCTTGAGCTTAAAATTAATTTACACTTGTGAATTTTATTTTCAAGTTATACAAAGTAATTCTATCTGTGTAAGAATCATCTATACATAAGAGAATCATAAATTATATTAAAATTCTCCATTTATAAAATTCTAAATGATGTGGAAGAATTCTCCATATATAAGAGTTCTAAATTACTTGGAAAAATTATCCATTGCGTATGATGTAATAGAAAACTTTATCAATCTTAAAGAGGATTTTAAAAATAAATTTAATGTCACGATAATTTGAAAAATAGTTCTGAATTGAAGACTGGAGTATATCAAAATGAGAAAGAAAAATTTTATCTTTGGAACAGGAAGTGATATTATTCAATTTTGATTCAGACTGAAAAAGATATTGCTCATAAGTTTCGTTTTTTTTTTTTTTTTTTGACTAACAAATAACATATTTTGAAATATTACTCGAACTTTAAAATGTTAACTTTCCTGAAAAAAGGGAAATTTTCCTACAGCTAAATCTTGTTTTTATGAAGGTTTCCAGAGCATGCGAAAAATACTAAAGTATCATATTTAAGACTCATTGTTTTCGTGAATATATATTTTGAAACTACTTGTAAAGCTCAGATTATTTGTGGGCATAATAATGGTGTTATAATCATTCTAATAGATGTTTTTAAGTCAAAACGTTTTTCCCATCTCAGTTGAATATGGACGGGATTTTTGAGACAGATTTGTGCATAGGTACCAATTTAAAAAAAATAATAAACGCTATTACGCTATATGGTTCTAAATATTTTATACTTATATAAAAGAAACCTATATATATAATTAGCCACAAATATTTTTTTTTCAAAGTAATACATAAAGTTTAAGAAATAACTTTTATAACTTAGAACGGAAAAAGAAAAAAATTAAATTTCTCACATTACGAAATTCTATAATTTTTCCAAAGAAAATATACAGTGATATCATCAAAAAAAATTGTTTCACCATCTTTTTTTTTTTCTTTCTTTCGTTTTTTTTATATATGATGAGTAAAACATTTTGTACAGTTACAGAATCCTTTTTTTAAAAAAAAATTGTATCTAAATGCAAATATGTCTTAAAAATCATGCCGACATTCACTAATGAAGGAAAAAAACTTCACAAAAAATTGCTTTTGTAAATCCATAAAGTGATTAAAATATCCTTATTAGGTACACAAAAAACATCTAATAAATTCAAAATATAAATATCACAAAAGCAAAGAGTATTAAATTCAATATTTTTTTTTATTCCCCATCATGTCTTAATAACACACTAATATTGTAACAACCACCGGACTCATAATTTTTGAATTAAAATCAGGAGATAAACACGATGCCTGAAACGTATCTTCTTCTCCAAACTTCTGTGGCCGTGGTAGCCTAGTGATTAAGGCATCAGACACGCGTTCGGTGGTTTTCTTTGAGTAGTGGATTCGAGCCTTGATGCCACTAAAGACCTGCCGTGTAGCCGGGGCTGAAGCACGTTAAATCTGTCGAGGTCCAAAGTCCTAACGTAGCGTGGTGTGGAAGTTAGGAGAGGGGGTGCCAGCTCAGGTGTAATCCTCGTTATTTTACCGAGGTTCAAAATTGCGAGGTCCGTCACCAATAACCCGCATGTTGCTTCTAGTGCGACGTTTATAAAACCAAACCAAATTCGCCAAACTACTAAACCACTCCATGTAAGCAGTTAGGGCACCAGTTAGATTTAACACGATGATACAGGCTCCATGATTTTGTACAATAGCCTTTGAATTAGGGTTCAGTATCACAAAACTCACATCTTTATCACTGAGCAATCTGATCACTTTCTAAAATTTGAAGTTCCTTAATATTCACCTTCAAATAGGTTTATGCAATAATAATATTATAAATAATACCATTAACTGAATAAATGAATAATATGAGATGTAGAACAGTTTTTATTGAATTTAATAATTCTCTTATCAATATTAAGCTTCTGCTTTCATCTCCAAAGCAGCGATAATATTTCTTAAGGCTTAAAATGTACAGAATACGAGTAGTTTTACGTCCTTCTGCAAAAATTATAGGTAAAATTAATTATTTGGATAATGAATCATTTCAAGAAAAAAATATTCACTATCATGAAGTGCGTGTGAGGATAAATACCTTTTCAGACCAGAAAAAAATTTACAAAATAAAGATTATGAAAATAATTTTCTTAAAAATAATAAATTTATTTTTCCTTCTAACAAGAAATTAGACATTTACAAAAAATTTTGGGGTGTTTAAATATGCTAATATTAAGGAAAGTCAAATATTATTGGAAATCAGGAGTACAACTTTTAATTAAAGTAAAAAAAATCACCTAATCAGCAGAAAAATATTTGTTTAAAGTCAACTCAGCCGTATTTTAATCAGTATTATACAGTAAGGAATTAAATTTGAATCAATTTTCATATGAATGAATTATAAAAAAATGACTGTTCCATAAGCAAATTGCTTTCAGAAATTAAATATAAATAATTAAGATGTATTTGAACTCCCCCATTTTTCCTTTTTCTGGGAAGTATGAGTACAACTCAAACAATAACTTTTCTTTCTCAAGAAAAAAAAATTCTAGATTATGCATTTGAAAGTTTCCTTATAAGGCAGCATTCAGTATATTATTATTTTTAAAAACAAAATTATTTCTCTTTAATCTGTTAGAAGGAATAATTTGTATAATAGTCCATTATTGATGATATTTTAACTGCTGTAATTTGTATTAACATTATGGTAAGCTTCAAATGAGTTTAACAAAAATCAGAGCGTTCAAACATTTTGGAGCAAGAAAAAGGATCGATTTAAAAGCACACAATTAAATTGTCCTCCATTTATTAGAAAAATTAGCTAATTAATTTTTCTTTGAAATTTTTAGGTCATTTATAAGTGAAAAATATTTCCTTAGCGTTCAACATGGTTATTACGGTCCCTTTCATTTGGTTTATACATAATCAAATATTGAGCATTATGGGATTTTGTGAGTTAAATACACTGGTGTTCAAAAGTACACCTCCATGTCTTTAAATGAGGCAGTGCGACTCTTGAGAGGTATAGGGAAGAGGTCTTGGAGCTCTATATTCGCCTTTTCAGGGTCCAATTGGTACTGATTTCCTTTTAATGGATGACAACGCGAGGTCACATAGAGCTCAGCTGGTCGACGAATTTAATGAAAGTGAGGATATTCGCCGGATCTATTGGCGAGACAGATCTCCCGGCTTCAGTCTTATAAAGCATGCCTAGGACGCTCTGGGGTGGCAATTGAAATTCGAAAACCCTTTCCAAAAACCATCCAAGACCTGAAAACAGCGTTGCTGAACGAGTGGGACCAATTGCCACAGGAACTCATAAACTCCCTTATTTCCAGCATAAAATCACAGTGCGAGGCCTGTATATCTATAAGAGGGAACCATTTCTCCCTATCAATCCATTTTCTTTGTTCTATTCTGCAGCTGCTGTTTCATACCTTGCGACTCTGATGAGTGTTACGCATGATCATGTCGTGTGTATTATAACTGTTGAATGGTTTTTTTTTTCTTTTGGTATTACATCGACCCAATGCACACACCAAATTTCATTAAAATCTGTCCAGTAGTTCCAGAGGTAATCAACTAAATTGGAAAATTGTCTTAGTTTTGAACACCAGTGTATAGGGAGTCAGCACTTAATTTATATGAATTATTAGTTCCAGAGCTTTGTTAAAGTGAAAAAACTCCCAAAGTCATGCTAAGAAATTCAGTCAGATTTTTTCTTATTTATATGCTTATGTTCACAAAATTATTCGATTGATTGATTTATTGATTTTATTAATGTCGCTCTTTGAAGCAACACGAGGTCCATTTGCGACGGACATTATAATTTGATCCTTGCTCAAGTGATAAGGACGATACCTGGTCTAGTACTCCCACTCCAAACTTCCACAGCATGCCAATGTGAGGACTTGGGACCTTCTTGTATCACTCTTACTACACCCCGGGTGTTTAGTGGCATCAGGGCTTGATTCCGTGACTCAAAGGAAGCACAAGATTCTTCACTTGAGTAGTGAAATTAGAGTAAGAAAAAAATAAATAAACAGAATGATCAAATTGTAAAAGCAGGAAGAGTAGTAAAATTATCCAAGTACCAACTAAATAATTCTCGATGTCAACTGTTATCCTCAGTTTAATGTCGTCACTTCCAAAACTTAATCCACAGAACGGTTGCTGTGTTCCTTGGTGATAAACTTCTTCCTATAAACTACGCTCTTAAAAACATTAATCCCTCTCTGAATTGCTTCCAAAAACGCGCAATGAATAAGGAAAGATTAAGATAGAAAATGTTGTCTGCTTGAGCACATTTCAAATTTGCGTCAGCCACTTCAGAAAAAATCGCTGGAAGATGCTGAATCAATGGGACATAATAAAATTGTATTTAAGAAATGAAATTAGTAAATACGAAAACAATCAACACAAATATAATAACATAATTTTCAATGTTAATATCAAATATTATTTTTCCATAACATTGTGCTAAAAAATGATTATTTAGCGAAAAAAATGAAAAATATCGAAGAAACAAAACGGTTTTTTAAAAAACATGCGCAACAGATGCCATTGTGGTCAGACAGACAAGGCAATATTCTAGACGATAGATCCATTTTATGACAACCACTGAGAACTTAATGAAGTCTGATACGTAGAATTCAGAATTTCAATAATCAAAATGGTAATACAATTGTTTGCTCATCATTCATACTTTAAATGTCATATTTAAACTTTTATTTTTTCATTTCAATTGAAGTCGAGGAAAATGATGCATCATAAAACTACATGTAAAAATAACCTCATTCTCATAGTTCAGATTTTTTTTCTCCAAGTATGTAAAACAAAATTTAAATCATTATTCTGGTTCCAATCAAAAATAACCTATTAGAAAGTTAGAAATGAGTTTCATATACCTACTGCAAATACCTACTGTGATAGCAAAAATCATTAGAAGCAAATTGTTTATCAACTTCTAGTTTATCTTCTGTCCTATTAAATTAATATCAGAGTTTGCAAATTTTATCATATCATTTAAAAACACTTAGATGCCTACAAGTACTATTTTTGTAATATACTTATTTCATTTGTTTTAGACAGTGAACTGAAAAAATGAAAACAACAAATTTTGAGAAAAGTACTGCTTTTTATGTTACAGAGAGTGCACACACATGTTATTACGAGTAATAAAAAATTATTCATATATATGCCTCAATCTGTTACAGGGCTGCTTTTATTGAAATATTTAAACTTGTTACTCCAATAAAGTTCTAGCGCTATTACGTAGCTGATGTATAGTTTGCTAATCCACTAAGCTTCACATATTTTCATGTATATTTTTATCTCGTCGTTACTTATAAAATACTTTCGTATTTTACTGCTACTTTTATATAACACAACTCTCCAAACCACGAACATACAAGGAAAAGGATCAATAAGGTTACGAATGAAATTTAATCACAGCCAACGAAATCCTTCTAAATGAGTTTGCTACCGAAAATACGATAACGAAAATATAAAGAGTGGCACATAATCCAATTTATTCTTACGTTTCTTACCTTTATTTCCTTCTCCATACAACCATACTCTCGGTTAAGACCAATAACATGAAATAAAAATCACAAAGTTATGCTTTAATACGTAGAAATCTAATATTTCAGCGACAAAGTCAGTTCAGAGCACCCTCTCAGATCTCATACTTCCAATCTTCACCACATCTTTTCTTTTTTATCTTTTTTTCCATATATATATATATATATATATATATATGATCCATACATGCTGTCTATTGCAATCAGGGTGACCAAATGAAGGTAGAGTTTTGCTTCTGTTTTACAACCTACTGGTCAAGAATAGGGGGATGACAAGAGTAGACGAGTTGATCGCATAAATGCACCCCTCTTTCTGCCATCACCAGAAATATACTTTTTTTTTCTCTTTTCCTCCCCCCCCCCCCCTCCTTTTAGTCTTAGTCGGGGTAGTCAATAGCGGGGTAAAGAAGATTGCTCCTTGACTTGTCAGAAGAAAAAAGACTTTTTTTTATGAAGAAACTTTTTTTCTGATTTTGATGAACGTTTCACGGTCTCTGTTACTATTATTACCACAAGACGAATAAGGGTATTTTTCGTAAAATATAGCTTTTTACTTTATATCAGAAACGAAAAGGAACTTGAAGCCCTTTTAATGATTTATTTCTCTTTTATTTTTTAATTTAATTAACTGAACACGAAAAAAAAAATAATAAATGCCTTAATTTTATTATTAATATGTACTATATTACAATAACACTTGAAAAGTTGTTTCCTTAATACGATTTTCGCTTAATGCTATCGGAACACTTTTTAGGGGAAAAAAGTTCTGTATATTAATTTGAATTAGCCTTCCACGACCACATTTTCGTAGAAGTACTGTTCCTTGTGATTTGCACTATATTAGTTATGCTGTGTTCAGAGGTACATTTAATATTAAATATTTTTATACACTTATAGCATTATTTACATTTCTAGCAAATAACTTCATTTTTTAATGTCTCATGAAAAATACTCCATTTCTTATTTTTCTTGGAAATAGCGATATTAGTCATTCATTTTTCGTTTTCATTTTCCTTATACTTAGTTTCGATAAACATATATTGATTGCAGAGCTTAGAATAGATGAGTGATCGATAACACAAAATAAAAACGTTTCAATAAAAATCAATATTTTTTTATGACATTAACTTGCAGACCCAGAATAACAGCACAAGTTACTCGTAATAAACTTAACTCAATTAATGTTATTTATATGATTCTCTCAAAGCGGAGACAATTTAATGATAGTAAAGGTTACTTCTAAATATTTCGCTGCTATGGCGGATGATGCGCCGAATCTAACGACTAATAATAATTCAATGGCAAATGTCGCGATTCGCGATCAATAATTATGTATAATTAGACATTTTAAATTAATCTAAAATATTTTAAATTTTAAAATATTACATGCTGTTATGCTGAGTGGGCCACAAACATAATTGTTGAGGGTCACATGGGGTCTACGAGACACGAAATTGACATGCTTGATAGTATGGAAAAGAAGAAAAAAAATGCATTAACACGAACTGAAATGATTCTGCATTTTATTTCATAGTGAGTCAAAATAAGGTGTTAATTTAGTTAAGCTTTATTAACGTTGCACTAGAAGCAACACGAGGGCTATTGGCGACGGACCACGTAATTTTGAACCACGGTCAAGTGACGAGGACGACACCTGAGCTGGCACACCGCTCTCCTAACATCCACACCATGCCAACGGGAGGACTTTGGGCCCCGACAGATTTAACGTGCCTCAGCCCCGGCTAAACGGCGGGGCTTTAGCGGCCAGGTATCGAACCCGCGACTCAACGAAAACCACCGGCCACGAATCCGAAGCCATGACCACTAGGCTACAGCGGCCACAGTAAGGTGTTAATATTGGAGCATTTTTATATGTGGAAAAAAGTACTGAATTTAACTTATATACTTCAGCCTTAGGTGAGGACAGCCTCTAATCAATAATTAATTTTTTTTTTCACCTTTAAAAAATAATTTACATACAGGATGTTTCGAAACACATGGTCAAAAATTTAAGGGTTAACAGAAAACATCTAAACAAGCAATTTTTATCCTGCAGTGCAAAGGCGGAGAGCAAGTGATGAACCGCTAGACGGCGCTGTTTGATGGAAACTGCTTGTTTAGATGTTTTCTGTCACCCCTAAAATTTTTCCGTGAGTTTTGGAAATCCATGTATGAGTGTCCTCCGTAGTCAATGCCCATTTTTCTATTTGATGAGGTAATTAATAGAAAAAATAACTTATCTGATTTTACAAATATAAAAAAAAAAACGATCAGCTAATTTTTCGTTACGCAAGAAATGCAATGAATAGTTTCCTTAGCAAATATATATAAAAAGAACATAGCATCTTAGTTATTGATCTTGTTTCAAAGCCTCTTATCAAATAATCAAAATGTGTGAATATATATTACGATCCAGGTACGCAAGGAAGGTCATTCAACTGTGCAAAAATAGCCTACATCCAATTTTTGAAATCATGCAGAATTGTGATCTTTGTTCAGGCATAAGCAATAAAAAATAATCCGGCATTTTTTTCATCATCGACCTCGGTGTGCTACATTTTACCAATTGCTGCACGTGATTTTTTTCTATAACACATTACAAAAGATTGTTATAAAATTCTCTTATTAAAAATTTGCTAAATCTATAATTTAAAAAAACTTACTGAGTAGCTGTTCATTACGAAAGCATATTCTAAGCCGTGATGAGTGTAGCATTCAAATTGTTCTGAGTCATCAGATTAAGAATAATTTTTGGTTCGGTAGAATGCTGAAATGATGATTAACGGACGAAAACACAGTAATTATAAGCTTTGTTTATGTTTATATGTTGTTTATGTTATACATGTTTGATGTTACGCGTCTTTTTCGAAATAATTCGTCTCAAATATTGATAACTTCTTTTCAACTCTAAAAGTTAGAAATAATCTTTTTCTCATTCTAATATTAAAAAAAAAAGACTGAGACTAAAAGAGTAAGGAAAAACTTACAAATCTCTTTCAAATAGTTATTCAAGAGGAAGTATTTATCTGCTTTCATCACAATTTTTTTTTAAAAAAATAAGGCAAAAGCATGTTAAACATATAATCCCAGTCAAGAACGATGAAAAATGCATATAAGATTGAGATATATTTTCACAAAAATAAAAATAGAGGAATTGTAACATTTTGGAAAATTACCGGTAGATTTGAGAATTATTTTACTTCAGTGGAGAGAGATTTAATCAATTGAACTGAATCCCGATCGAACAAATTATTCAACTAGAAACAACTCTATGCCAGTAACTGCTTTAAATAGCGAAACATTTTGGTCAATGGCTGAATCAAATAAATTCCCTTCCTCTTTCGTTATGTAAAATGCTTTATAGAAAATAAGATTTTTTGTCAATTCCTGAAAATTAGATTTTAGATTTACATTTCTCAGGCAAATTCTCGAGAAAAAAAACAATAAGGCTGATAATATGAAATTTAAACAATAAAAAATACAAAACAATATTAAATTAACAATAAGAAACTGCATTTGCTATTTTTTACTGTTGAAGAATAAAGCAGTGCAACAATTTTGCAATAGAAACTTCAATATAAGGTGGGAAAAGGATCTGTATCATTTTTCTTTTAAAAATATTTCATCTCCATAAGTCTGCGTTTTTTCTTAATTATTTTATCTAATTCTATTTTACTACCTCTAAAAGAGAAGTAAACAATAATAAATTGGTACAATTAGCCCGTCAGATCCAAAAAAAACTGATATATCAGTAGAATCCTAAAATAATTAAATATTTATCGTTTTACATATACTTTATTTAACTATTTTTTATAATTCATTTAATGTAAGAATAATAAAATACATGCAAATAAAACATATTATTTTGATAACTGACAAGAGCATTAACTACCCTTACAAAATCGTCATCTTCTCCAAGTTGTTCGAAACAAAAAATTGTAAAATTAAATTAATTGCATAACATTACTTAAAGGATCATTCATAACCTACTTAAGTGATTTTAGGAATGACTTTGTTAAATTATTCCTTGTGTGTTTGTGCGTGTGTGTGTGTTTTCAATCTATTTTTCATTTTTTAAAGGATCTGTTTTTTTTTTGTTATTTGTTTAATAATATTATTTTTGCTAAGTAAAACTATGCAAATAAATTATGTAATAAAAAAATGTGCATATTATTACACAAGTTAATTTTTAGTAATATTACGCAAGTAAAAATTTTTCTTTTACTTATTTAAATGAATACATTTCTTGGTATGGATACAACTCAATCAATGTTCACTTTGGCGGTAAATTATTTCATGGAGAGTAGGGGTAAGCCATATGTATGAAATTTGTGTAGGGTTTTTTACATTTCTTAAAATTTTGTTAACAGTATTGCTTATTTTTTTATTTATTTACAACTTGTTTAAGTGTTTTAATTGTTTAGATTATTAATTTCTTTCAGCATATGTTTTGGTAGTCATTAAAAAGTTTCTACACAATTTCAGATGAAGTCTCATTAGTAATTGTTTATATATTGATTAAGTATGCTTATTTATTTGTTTAATTTTGGGTTTGATTAAGATTCTTTGTCTTAGACTTTAAATCTGTTTTACAATATTTGAGATGTTTTTGATTTGTAATTTGGCTGCTTACAGGTAAATTGAAGTAATTTACTATTTTTACTATGTTTACTTTCTTCTCTTTTCTATGGCTGATTTTTAATTTGTTACTATATTTTTATAATGTTATTCACTCAAGTGGAATGATTTGATCAGTAATAACATTATAAACACACATTATTCCAATTATTTCCATTATTTTAAATTGTTTGCTTTTCTTTCACTGAGTTTCCTCTTAATAAATTTTCTGATTCTTTAATAGATTTTTTTTATTTTTGGTTTAAATTTGAATTTGCTTAAATAATTATAATAATTTTTATTTGTCACATAAATATTATATTGCTTTTCAAATGATTTCTTTAAATGAGTTTTTTTACGCATTAATAGTATTGAATTTATGATTCATTTTCTTAATTTGTTATATGATGTGATTATATATATATATATATATATATATATATATATATATATATATATTATGAAACAGTTGGCGCTGCAATCTCCAAAACAGATTTTACTGCCAGTACAAATGCCATTGTAATCTTCAGCAAAATCAAGAAGCGGGGATTTCTGCCAGTAACGTGGTACAAGATGCCTCTTAGTTTTCTAGATCGCCCTTTGATTTTAGAACTATTTTACTTTAACAGCTGCTATACATGAATTTAGGCGTGTGAAAGAAATGCGTAAAGGAAAAGGTCCTTTGACTCAGGGGTAACTGAGAAAAACGGTAGAAAAAAATTCAAGGAGAGTGGATCGCTTACTGTAAAATGTGGAAGAGGGACGAAACCTGTACCTCTCCCCATCAAGAAGAAATTGTCACTGCAATTAAAGTGTCACCAGAGACTCCAGAAGTCGATCCTTATGTACGTGGAGTTGCTCGAGAATTAAATAATTTCATATATTATTGTTCGAAATTCTTGAGAAAGGTAATACAATTTTATCCGTATAAAATTAGTCGTCATTAGCAATTATCACCAGATGACGTGAAGAAGTTATTGGATTTTACTCTAACATTTTCAGCACGAATGGATGTAGAGGAAGTCTTGCCATGGAAGATTTAATGTTGAAATGAAGCGACTTTCATTTGATTGGAGCATTCAATATGCACGACTATAGAATATGGGCTACGGAACAACCAAATATTATTCAAGAAAGACACCTCCTCACTCCAAAACCCACAATATGGCGTGGCGTTACTGCGAGTTTCATTCTTTCTCCTTATTTCTTGTGAGAAGTTATAACCATCAGGGCCTGTAACAGGTTCGGTGAAGATGGAAACCCACCCCATACTGGGTTAACAGTACGTCAGTCCTTATGACAATAGTTCACAGATGATAGAGTAATAAGCGGGTATTTTCGTAAGGCGTGGCCTCCTTGATCCTCTGATCTGACGCTATGTGATTTTGGGTTTGGGATTACTTAAAATTTAATCAGTACCATGGGGGTGTCGCAAACCCCTCTATGACCTAAGCGATCATATAATACAACCTATGAGAAACATCAATCCTAATGCTTTACATTCGGCAGTTAAGCACTGCATGAACCGCCTGGATTGTGTCCTCCAGCACAATGGCCATGTGAAACCTGGACTTGATCGGCACCGCCATGAGCAAGCATAATCACATTATCTGCCAATTTTCCAATAAATTAAGTATGGCATTTGGTTTTATGCTAGAATTCTTCGTTCTCGTATTACACATTATACTTTCAAAAGTTCCATCTATGAGCGACTGTTACAACTAATTTTTTCTATTATTTCATTCGTCTTCCTCCTTCTTGAATAGTAAGTGTACCGATTTTGGTTTCATTCAGATCGTTCCTTCAAGCTACAGACAGCCGCAAATAGATATACTTATTTTATAACATATATATATATATATATATATATATATATTTCGAATAGTTTTCGAACCTCCTGAATATTAAGGTGGCAGCATTCGTTAATAAAAATTACGGAATGTGGTTGCGCATCTTTTGACAGGTACTCACCGAAATTTTAGCCATTTTGGACACACTGTAGTTATTTGATAATCGTTTGAGTGAGTCGATGTAAGTTTTGTGAAAATGGAAAAAATCGAGTATCGAGCTGTCATTAAATATTTGATTTTGAAAGGCAATATGCCTACGCGAATCAAAGATGAACTGGACGCTATCTATTGCGATTCTGCACTATCATTTACCTCCATGAAATTTTGGGCAGCTGAATTCAAATCCGGCCATACCAGGTTAGGAGACGATGAACGTTCGGGACGTCCAAAACATTTTAGCGAACATAATAAAATAATACCCTCACTTTCCTCCGTTTTGTTAGATGTGCGTAATATTAAATACCCAGCTTCCGGAAAACAAGAAAATAAGATTAATAACGTTATGCTTATTAAATTGTGCTGTTATTCTGTACCTAGAAAGTTAATGTTTTAGAAAAATATTGATTTTAATTAATTTTTAAATCCTTTTCTGTTAATGATTATTCGTCTATTTTAAACATTTACATTACGTATGCTTTTACTGAAACTAAGTAACAATAAATCTAACTGAAAAATTGCTGTCGAACAGAGATATTTCTATTAAAAATAAACGAATCGCAACATTTTAGCTATGGCATAAGATATTTTAAAAATAATGAAAGTTAATGATGCTTTTAGTGTATCAAAGATATAATATAGCATAAAAAGTCATCACGAATAACAAGCTACAAATCACAAGGAATAGTACTGCGACGAACACAAATTTAAAAAAATAAAATCCCCTCTATAATTATATAAAGTAAGACACATATGACTTATAATTACTTGAAATTGACCTTCGAGTGGAAATAAGTTGGACACTTACGCGGCACTACTTCGTAAACAGATTTAGACTTCCTTTTTGAAAAACGTTTAGTTTTACATATTATTCGGTTGCAACTCTCATACCTCATTTTTGGGGGGTTAACTTATTCTGTGTATTTCAAGCTGAAGTTTGCCTTTTCCTAACGAATTAATTTGGTTCAATAAAAAAAAATTATAAAAAGCTTTATTTCTACTTATATGGGTTCAATTTTGTACTAACTCCAGAACTATAACAATGTAGCGAATAAGATCATACGTCACCTTTTTTATGTAATCACTTTAATGTAATCGATATTTTCAAAGTAGAATCTTAATCTTTTATATTACCCAAAATTAATCTTTTACATAAACCATTGGTGTAAAATTTTAAAGAATTTTTTCAATCAAAAAACTTTTAAAAGACACATTTTATTTCTTAACATTACATTTTAAAAAAGTAGAAATGATGTATCGTCCAAATCTCAGTGACTTTTGACTCTCGTAAACTTAGAATTTGATTATGTATACGAGGGGGGGGGGACACAATTTTCTAATTACTAGATCTGACTCTCCATTCATTTTACGCTAATTCGTTCAAAAGGGTCTCTTTTTCGATGAAATCCATATGTATAAATGCTAATTTAATGTGATTTATCAAATTAGAACCTAAAGACCTCCAAAGTCCGGAGGCTAATCCGTGTAGTTCAACTCTTTTGTAATTATAATTAAATCATTTAAGGTGACAGAAAGACAGGTGTCCCTAATAGAGCTAATATATTTTAATGATGATCGATGGGATTTATTATACATGCATTGAAAATATTTCCATTTATATTATTTTCATCGGTAATAAAGAAACTGTATACTAAAAGATGTAAGATATTTGAATGACATAAGCATTACGTATGATCATGTTGAGATATTTAAATTCGTATGGTGATCAACCACTTATAAACTTTACATTATGTGTATATATATATTCCATTTTGATATTTTGTGTTCCTTTTATCACTTTGTAATATGAAACAAATTTCTATTAAGTAAAAGAAATAGCAATATTGTATATCTTAGAAGCAATTAACTTACTCGTGATCACTCACTTCGCTCTTAATTATTTCTTTCCGATAAAAAAAAGTGACACACACACACACATACACACACACACACATATATATATATATATATACGTATACTAAGTGGACACAAAAATGCAAATAAAGATTAATGCATTATAAAATACAGGGAGAATCAAAATTTAAATTGAAATTACCTGGTTATAATAAAATTTTTGAAAGTAAAAGAAAAATCCAAAAATTATTTTTTATTAATTCTTAAAAAAAATCTCATTTAAAAAATAAAGAAAATATTTAAGTAAAAACTATTAACGGAAAAAATACACAAAGAAAAACAGCAAAAGATAATTTGTAAAATAAAATCCTTCAGAAATGAACAAAATTGAATTAAATTATGTAATACAGCAACTAGATAAGAATAATGGTAATCAGCTTAAACATGTTTCAATTATCAAACCTTCTCCAACAGTGATATAACATAGCTCTATAAATAACGGTAGAGCCTAATATAATCCAGCAAGTAAAAATGAAAAAACAAAGGAAAAGTATCAGAAAACTTTCAGTTTAAATTCAAATTCAAATTAAACTAAATCATCATATATAACACAGCTCTAATACCAGTAAATATAATTAAATCTATAAAATTAAACAAGAAAACTCAAATATCCTTTAAACAACTTTAAAGTCACCATTTTAGCCCTAATCTAAAACTTCCTCCAAAAAAAAAGAAGAAAAAAAAACTTTATTAAGCCAAACGTTAGTATCGCACTCTATGAACAAGATTTAAAATTAAGAGGAAAAAAACATCTAAAATAAAGTTTAAATAAAAGATTTTAGCAAAAATTACTTTAAAAGATTTAGTACAAAAAAAATTAAATAAAAAAAAAAGATTTTGAATAAAAATATCAACTAAAAAAGAAAATTATTATACTTAAAAACTTTAAAAATTAATATTTTTTTTTTTATATTTTGAACAGATTTAAAAAATTAATTGCCTAATGTGTTTTAATACAATTATTAAAGAATTTATTTAAACTATTTTGAAAAATTCAAAGGCGCTTCAACTAATGTGATATTCTTAAAAATATTTTAATAATATATTCTTAATAATATATTATTAATAATATATTCTTAATAATATATTCTTATAATAATATATTTCTATTGGTACTATATTTTTAAGAATATATTATTGATAATAATATATTCTTAAAAACATTCTTACTTAAATTGCTGACAATGAAGGTACCCTATTATTAGAAAAAAATTAGTTACCCTCTTAGTCAAATATATTACTACTAATTCTATTATCTACAACTTTTAAATTAATATCTAAATAACCTTTTTCATAAGAACTTTTTTTATCAGTTTCAATCAGATTTAAATAGGAAGGTTAAAAGAAGAAATCCATTTTAAACTCTGGTGTTAATTTATTTTGAAAAATTATAAGGTTATCAATGTATCTAAACAAAGTAAATTTATTGTTGTCTATAAAATTTTGGGGATAAGAAATGTAATTAAATATTAGCAAGACTTACTAGCTGAATCAACTTGAGGTATACTTTCAATTTGTTAATATTTTTTATTATTATAAAAATGCAATTTTTTTTTAAATGTAGATTAATCAGAAAATTAATTTCTCAAAAGAAAAAGAACTATAAATTTTAGTTAACAAGTAGAACACAGTAATTAAATCCTCTATATCTATTGAATTAAAAAATTCTTCAAAGTTATAACTATAAATGAAGTAAATCTCTTTATCACTAACATATTTAATAATTTATAATTGTTTTTAATTGTTATGAAAGACACAACTTATCAAACAGTCGAATCAAAACCATTAACAGTTTTTTGTAAAATATTTAACAAGATATTTACCAATTTTAGTAACGTAAGTATTGAAACCATTTGTCACTGTTTTAAATTTAATAGTTTTCTTATAAAATTTAGGAGTTAAAAGATCTGAGGAAACTTAACAATATTAAAAGTTTAATGTTTTTTCTTGTATAAAGTTTTAATTCTATGGGAAATTTCTCTATCATTATGTGACTTTAATAAAAGTGTCATTATTAAAAAGATATTTATTAGTCATAGTAGAGCGTAAAGGCTTTTGCAAATAAAAGCATTTAATTACCAGTGACCTTACCAATATAGCAAATAATGAACTCATATTGTAAGTTTTTTATAAAACTTTTTAGAAATTTAAGCCTAATCCTTCCTTTTGTCTTAAATTTCAAACGCTTTATCTCTTCATTAATATTATATTTATATCCTTCAATAGCTTCAATTAGTAAATTATATTTAAAAGCAAAATTAGTTTAAAAATTTTCAGTGTCTTCATTAATTTTTATTTCCTTATTATTATCAATATTATTGTTAGATTTTGTATGATTTAATCTGGTACCTTTATTCATAACTCAAGATTTTTATCCCAAGCAATATTTAGATTATCTGTTATCACATGTTGGTAAATTTCTTTTATGTGTTTTTTTTTATCCTTACAACTACATTCATTACTCCTTTGTAAGTCTTTTCAATTATTATAAGTATAAATCAACTATTTCATAAATTTATTCAATTAAAAAGGTTTTGAAATATTAATAGGAATACATTTTGTATGCTTATTTTGTTACATTTTATTTTAACAAAAGATTTATTCATAAACTACTAATACGATATTTAATTTTTTGATTAGCATTATTACTCTCTAGAATTTCATATTTATAAATTAAAAATTTATATTTATAAATTAAAAATTTATACGTTAAACTAAATCTTTTACAAAAAAAAACACCCTTTACATGCGGGATATAAGCACGGGAGATAACAATATATATATACGTATGTGATGAATCTGCGTTATTCGATTTAACGCCCAACCATATTCCTTCCTACTAATCTTTTCGCGTGCAAATTACAACTTTTACTCTCGAAATTAGTTATTACTAGAAATTTCTAAGCATAATAACATGGGCCTGCCCCTATAAGAAATTTCTTATAGAAGACCATTTCCTCTCTTTTGCTATCTTTACTAGTGCGGGACTTTCGTGATTTTTTTCTTGATCCCATTTTTGATGATTGAATTAATAGATAATGACTTGAATATAAACTTTCGTCAAAAATGGATTAATGTTTTTACTACGTCTCATATTTAAAACATTACATCAACAGTAATCTTTGACGCATCGATATATATTTTGAATCAGATTCTCTAAATATCATCCGAGAACAAATTTTCTATTCTTATTTATTTCGCTTTCTATCTAAATTCATTCTTTACCACCATGGGACTCTACAAAACTCGACGTTTCTTTCGGAAGAAAGATGGCAGGTACCAAAACATTCTTTGTAAAACACCAAAATTACTTGGAATAAAAGTTATAAAAAAAACTCCTATCAAAGCGAATCTTTTCCTATCAGTTTCCTCTTCCAAGCCAGAATAAAAGGTTGCGAGATGTCGAGATTCGGGACGCGCATCCCTTGGGTCCTCGTACTCCATTACCTGACACAGGCACACGGCCAGCAGCGTAACCAATAATGAACTGATAGGTAATTACGTTGATTAAGGAAATCGCCGATGCGAGTAATAAGTTTTAAGCCCTTGTGAAATCAACTCAGCATAAAATCCGAAAGCATCGTTTATATAAATATGCATTGATTCGTCGAGGGTTTATTTGGTACTGCATACGTTAAACTAACTTATGGTGCATGTAAAGTTTACTTTTAAACACTGGATGTAAATTCCAGCTTTTGAAGAGTGATTACTTTTTTAATTTTGAACGTGTTCTCACGCATACCGGTCGGATAAAATATGTAACGATTTAAAGCAGCTTTATTGCACGTGACTTTAAATAAGTTTTACTTTTAAATAGAATCTTTTTCTCGTGAAATCCTGGAAAGATTTTAATCAAAGTTTTAACTTATCGATTAATTTTTAAAAAAGAGAGTTATATATATATTGTCCTTGTGTTGCTATTTACCTGTAGTGACCGCGGTAGCCTAGTGATCACGGTTGCGGGTGATGTTGTTTTTGTTAGGTCGTGGTTTCGTGCCTTGATACCATTAAAGACTCGCCGATAGCGGGGCTGATGTGCTTTAAATCTGTCGAAATACCAAATCCTCTCGATGACAGGGTGTAGAAGTTTGGAGAGGAAGATGTCAACCTAAGTCACTTGACCTAAGCTCAAAATTGCGAGCCCCGTTGCCTATAGTCCTTTTGTTGCTTCAAAGTGTGCGACGGTCATATATAATCAATCAATTTTTCTTACCGTACACAATGGGCCATGGTAGCCTGGTGGTTATGGCCTTTGATTCGTGGCAGACGGTTTTCGTTCAGTCGCGGGTTCGATCCTTGGCCACTAACAACCCACCGTGCAGCAGGGGCTGATGCACGTTAAATCTGTCGGAGCCCAAAGTCCTTCCGTTGGCGTGGTGTGGAAGTTAGGAGAGGGGGTGTCGTCCTCGTCACTTGACCTTGGTTCAAAATTACAAGGTCCGTCTCCAACAGCCCTCGTGTTGCTTCTAGTGCGACGTTAATAAAAACTTAAAAAAAAAAAAAGAAAGAAAGAAGGAAAACTACCGTACACGAGGAAAACAGTGCTAAGTAATTTTCATACTATCGGCAATCGGTAGTGTTTGAAGATAATTTCTGTGATTCCAGGCATTCATTTCCATAACCAATTCTTTCCGTTACATTAAGTTTCTTAAGTATCAAACATATTCCAAATTAGCTTTTCCATCCAAGTAAAGAACTCTGTTACTAGAAATTATAGAAGTAAGCTTAATTTATAGGAAAGAAAAGGTTATATTTATTAAATTTCACTCACATGCATCTTCTATTTATGAATCACAAATCTGTGATATGTTTAATATGATGGTGATTATTTATTGACGTCGCACTGAGAAGCGATACAAACGTCATAATTAGGAGTCTCGGTCAAGTGACATGGTTGACATCTGAGTTGGCACCTCCCTCTCAAAACATCTACACCACGCCAGAGAAGTACATAGGACCTCGACCAGATTTAGTATGTATCAGTTCCACTATATGGTAAGTCTTTACAGGCATCAGAGCTCGAATGCATGACGACAAAAACATCGCCGACCCCAAGTCCACGATCATGACCAATAGGATATCACGCCCTTGAATAAATGTAAGGCAGTGTGAAAGTTTGAGTCATAAATTTATTATTTGGAATATTTTAGTTTATAAGTCAAACATGTTCCATGCTTCGTATTTCCTTCAAAATCGGAAAGTTTTATATTTTGTTAAGAACGCGAAAATGTTATTCAAAATTTTACAAATAAAAAAAAATTGCTTTTTTTTAAATAATAAAAATTTTATTTTTAGAATTTTCGGAAATGTATGATGGCATTTGCAGATTTTTTGTTCAATCAAGCGACCAGCGTAATATAATATGAATTATAAAAAACAACTTTCTGTATTTGACTGAAGTATTGCCGTTGAAATATTTATTATTTAGTTAAAAGATTTGTTTTATGTAGCTTTTTTTGTACGTGACATTAAAAAAACTTTTACTTAAAAAACACTTTTTTTTAATGAAACTCTTGAAAGATTTAAACGAAATGGTTTCAACTTATGGGCTAATATATCATTTTATAACAAATTAAATATAAAATCTATAACAAAAAAACGACGCACCAAGGTGTTGCCCGATTGTAATGAAATTTCGTATGCAAAGATATTTGGATCGAACATGCCAATGATTAAAATTTTAGTGCCCAATGAATGAATTGCGGGAGCTACAGCGTATAGGAACTGCGCACTCAGGTGTATATAAGAAGTGATTCTCAATCTGATGGTCAAATTTTCTGTTGCATTGCGATTTAGGATACCTTTTAGCGACTGAAAAAAATGCCTCGACGAAGGATAAAAGTTCATTACGAGCAACTGTCAGAATTTTAAAGAGGTCGTATCCTTGGATTGAAAGAGGCAGATTGGGCAAATCGGCGAATTGCTCGTATGGGTCGAAGTGATGCGGCGATTAGAAGATGCTGGTAAGAATGGGTAGAAAATGGCAGATATCAGCGTCATGATGGTAGCGGTCGACCTACGGCTACAGCAGATCGGGAGGACAGAGTGATTGTCAGATCAGCTGTCACAGCGCCTGAATCATCGTTATCAACCATCAGACATGCGACCCGCACACGAGTGTCCATCATGACCATTCACAGACGGCTGATAGAGTGAAATCTACACTCGTTCCGACCGCTACACCACCTGCCACTTACGCCTGCGCACTATCGAGCCAGATTACAGTGGTGCTTGGCTCAATCAGGTTGGAATGATGCTGATTGGGGAGGTATAGCGTTTAGAGACCGCATCCAACTATATCCTGGCGATCATCGAAGACATGTCTGGGCACCGTGTAAATCCTGTTTTCACTATTGCGCGCCACACTGGGCAACCAGGAGTTATAGTTTGTAGTGCCATTTCCCTTGATAGCCGGAACCCTTTGGTCGTCATTAGAGACATACTTACAGCACAGCGATACGTCGACGACATTCTGAGATCTGTTTTGCTACCATACCTTTTGCAGTACCCTGGCCTTATTTTTCAGTAAGATAATGCCAGACCACATACGGCACGTGCTGCTATGAACTGTCTTACAGCTTGTCGAACGCTTCCTTGGCCAGTCAGATCTCTCTCCAATCGAGCACGTCTGGGATATGATGGGAATCTAAAGGAATGTTGATGACGTCGCCCGACCATTGGAGCAAATTTGGCAAGAAATACAGCGGGAGACCATCAGGTAGCTTTAACATTCGATGCCACATCGTGTGGCAGCTTGCATCCAGGCTAGAGGTGGGTCAACACCTTATTGAGCTCGTTACTTTGTAACTCTGAAATAAATCATTCAATCATTTTTCTGAAATTTTAATCATTTTCTATTCTGTACATAATTTTCCTATCCTCCAATTTTTGTCTCCATCGGACAACTCTTTCTTGGTGCGTCTTTTTATTTTATTATTATTATTATTATTATTATTATTATTTTTGTTATGTAATGTATATGACTCGATACATATACGCAATAGTGTGTTTGTGACTCGAAAACTGAGAAAACTTGAAGATATTTTCTTACAGATTTTGTTCATTAAAGTAAGTTACAACCATTCAAACAAATTTTATTTTTCTAAACAACTTATTTAGAAAAAAAATGTTTCAAGCAAATTCTTATAATTCATAATAAATTAACGTTTGTCTCGACTACAAAAAGAAGTTATAATTAAAATTTGCTATCAAATTTATAATGAACTTTTAAAGTAACATTACTTTTCAAATATAAAAACCAAGCAAGAATTATCCTTAAAACTGTATTAGGAACAAACACATTTCTTAAATTTTATAATGATGAATAAAGCATAATTGTGAAGTTGAGCTCTACCAATATTTTTCTTTTAACTAATTCTTTGAATTCCTTTCTAATTGTATTCGAATTCTAAATCACTTTCTAGAAAATGAAACATGGTTCATATAGATTAAATAGAAATTGAGTGAAATGAATAGTTTTGATCAGATCCATATATAAGCTACTTAATAATGATTTTGGAAGCTAAGTAGTTGATGATAGTAACTCTGAGTGAGAGGCGTCTGAACCAGCTCTTCCTAATCTACGAAACTATCAGAGGGTTCTTGAAAGGATAGGTAAAAGATTTAGGAATCGAATGCTGAATTCCTGCTTTTCTACTTGCTCGAACCTTAGTGAATAAAAATTATTATTATAATCGATAATTCAAGCGTGTTTAGACCAAGTAGCCACAAAAAAAGAAAGATTTGCATTAAATATTCATAACCTGAATAAAAATAATTAGTTATCAATATAATTGAACTCAGCATTTCCTTCTGCTCATTCTTTTTCTAATTAATTATTTAAACTTTGTAATGGAAAGTGGAATTATCAATATACAGAGAGCTTTGAATATTAAAGAAATACATTTAACAATTAATTAAAGAAAATTAATTCATAAAAGAATAACCATTGAAATTTTTTTTGATTTAGCATTATTTTTAATAATTACACTTTTCTCACACACACACAATTATAACATTCCGTTATTCCTTCTCAATTACATTCTTCATCTGGATATTTCAATATATACATGATATTTTTACAATAACTCGATTTCGCCAGATCATCAATGCATATTGCTAATACGATATTTTAACGTGGGTATATTTGCAAGTATTCTCTTCTATTAAAATCAAATTAGCTCATCCTAAACCAGCCTCAAGCATATCTGACATTAACATAGGTTTTTATACAAGAAACTGGATTTTAAATACACTTCGCCCTTTAAATTGAGCATTTCCATTACTGAAGTACTATATCGCAGATAAGCATCACTTCAATATTTGAAACATTTTTAGGAAATTGGCTTTAAAAATAACTATTTAATATTATTTTACATACTAAAGTAACTTTAGAGCTATTGAAAGAAAACAATTTAATAATAGACAACATTCTGAGATATCTCCTCTAAAATAAACCAATTAAGGATTTAAAAAAACTTCGTAAAGCTCTCGGAAATTAAATAAACAAACAAAATGTTTTTAAAAACTTAATAAAAGGTATTTTAAAAAACTCTGCAATGACTGAATGAAATTTGATACATAAAAAGCACATTATTTTTTCCAAACAAGAAAATTATGTTTGTTGTGTTTGCGGCATAAGCATAACGATTTTTCTACGAATATTATTTGGTAGAAAAGAATGACAAATAAATCCGATTCAACTTTCATAATTTTTATTCACCAATTAATATATTTTGAAACTAAGCGAATTATAATGATTTTGTATATTGTAATTATTATTAGAGCAAGCTTTATTATAATGAAGCTTTCCTTAACTGAGATACAAACATAGATTCGAAATACGAGAGTGACACAAAATGCATCCGTTTTTGAAGACAAATGGCGTTGTTATGGCAACCATTATGTGCTGCCATCTGTTAAACGTAGCCAAAATAAATGAATTAGTTTTAATTTATTTTATTATGCATATCTGCAATAGTTTTGTTCGTAATTTGAAATCAAAATTTAATTCCGATCCAGTCGAGTTGTTGATGAAACTTGGATGGATTCATCATTATGCGCCGAAAATCAAGCAAATATCAAATAAATGGGTTGCTTCCGATGAATCTACTCCAAAGATGGCGAAGACGGTCTCATCGGTCGGATTATTTTGTGACGTGAAAAGCGTCACCCTTGTGATCTTCTCGAAGGGAAAACAATCAATGAACACCACCGCAGTGGATTACCAACTTCTTTTTTCCAATTTTTGACACGGGTACATGTTGAACCATCCTGTATCAATACACAAGTTAACGTTACGTGTAGCGTTTTGAAAATAAAATTCAGCTTATTCTCCATATACTATTATATTATTTTAATTGTTTGCTAGTTCATTTTTTCGCTCACTATTTTATATGATAATTATTAAGATTTATAAAAGGTTTTTAAGTTTAAATTTTTAATGTTTTATCCTTAGTTCGAATAATCAAATGTTCATTAAATGGTGTATCGTTTTGAAAGAGAAAAGTTTGCAGTCCATAGGCATGACATTGTTAAAAGAAATATTAACTCTAAAAGCTTTTTCATTAATTCATTTCAGAAACTAAATTCAAGGAACTTGTAATTTCAAATCACAGAAATAATTATTTTGAAATAGTATCATAAAAACAAAACAAGTAGACTAAGAATTTAATTATTTAACTGCAGTTTTTCAACATTACTCTGAAAATTTAGTTCTATTAATACTAAATGTTTTAACAATTAAGTTTTAGTGTTAACTCTATTAATGCTGTTAGTTAATGATATTTCTTCTGAGAATATCACATGATTTACATAAAAGAAACAAAACTCCCAGAATAAAATAATATTAAAAAAAATAATGAATAAAACATAAAATACATTTATATGTTGACTGTTTTCTGACCAATTCATTTATAAATAACTATTTCAATATGTATTCAACAATGACAGATAGAGCATCAGAAAAATTAACCCCATTAGTAGTTATTATTTTCTCGTAGAAACAATTAAAAATCACTCAATCACAACAAAAAATTAACATATTAGTGAAAAGAAGACAAGAATAAACATTTAAAAATAAAAATAAAACAAAACAAATTTCTTTAACCACAAGTAGACATCCGAAAAAAAAAATATAATGAAAGAGATTTTGAAAAAGAGAAAGGATCAAATCCCCATCATCAACAAAATAAATAAAAATAGTCACATTAAAGTCGTTTACATGTCAAAATGAAACACAAAACAACAAACAAAAAATGGAATCTTCTATTTTGGTACAAACAAAAGAATAGATTGATCCATTTTTAGGTAAGGGGGATAAAGGTAGAAGCAAGTATAATCAAAGGCGCTGATACCAGCGTTGACAACTATAGTGATGAAGATACATGCGATTTTGATATCGGGGGATTCCGGGTCCGTGAGTCCGGGATTAACTCCCGGACTGCTCCGGTAATCTCTCGGAATTATAGGAAGGCCGTGTCTGGCATATTTTCCATTTCCAACCTTTTTTTTCTGTTATTATTGCGTTTCGATACTTTTTTTTATCTTTTCCTGACGATGCTCTAAGAATATATTATATGTAAGTACAGTTGTCGGAAAAGGTCTTTCTTGGATGTGACATTATATGACAGATAAATCGAGACGGAGGATAATAGTTCAACTGAGAGATCTCTTGCTAAGAAGGTATATGATTTATGACTTTAAAAATCGCTTTTTTTTCCCTTCACTCTCCTTTTTAAGAGAATACTTGGTAAGTTTTTACATCTGGCTTTAGAGTAAGATTCGGATATTCAAGTCCTTCAAATATAAAAGTAGCATTTTATCGGGAATTTTATCTAAAATTTACCTTTAAAACCATTTAAAGAGCGTTCTTGTATGTTTTAGAATAATTTCATACGTTTGATTATATTTCAACTGCAATTTTTGAATAATTTTACAGAATATTTACTTTTTATTTAATCACGACAAAAAAAAATTTAAAAAAAAACAGTTATCTAATAAATAACAAAGAATACCAAATAGTATGTACATTTTGTTTTTCAGTAGATTTTTTTTCAGAAAAGTTTTAATAATTCCAATGTCGTTTCTGTAACAATAATTTTTGTTAAAAAATTAAGTGTTTACGATGTTATGACGAAGCAAAAGACCTTTCAAAATAAAAATATACCTCGTGATTTGAAACATAACAATTAAATCAATCTTTCAGCTGATGAAAATATTCAACGATTAATGGTATTTCATCGATCGGATCTTATCAGAGATTTTGAATATTAATTTTACTATAGAGAAGAAATAAATACATGTCATATGCATAATATTTCGTTAAAATAATCGACTTAAGAGGATTTTTTTCTCGCCACACCAAAAAGCTTAAACTACAAATATACAGCATATTCAAATGAGGCATCCCCGTAGAATGTTTGCTATATGATGCGATTGTTTATTCACGTCGCATTGAGAAGCAACACGAGGGTTATTGGAAACGGATCTCGTAATTTTGAACTCCGATCAAATGACGAGGACGAAACCTGAGCTGGCACCCCCTCTCCAAATTTCCACACCACGCTAAAGAGAGGACTGGAACCTCGACATATTTGACGTGCATCAACTCCGATTTTAGTGGCATCAAGGCTGGAGTGAGTGAATGTAAAGGGGGTTTGGCACAAGAGCCAGATGTGGCTATTGCAACAAGAAAAAGATTTATTTTGCTGCACAAAAAAAGATTTAACTGTGGTCTAGACGTGAAAAAATTGAAAAAAAAAAGACAAAAAGTGGCTGATAAGAAAGTGGGCTCAAAATAGAGAAGGATCGCTAGTGTATCCCGGGGGTCAACCGGGCATCAGGGCTGGAACTCACGACTTGACGAAAACCGCCAGCAGCGAATCCTCGACCATGACCACTAGGCTACAGCTGCCACTAAATTTTTTGCAAATTTAAACTTATTATGAAATCTTAGAATACTTTTCAAAAGTCAATTTCGTTTTTTTTTTCCAGTTACAGAATTTTTCTCAAGCAAAGAAGTAGAACATTAATTAATAAATATTTTATTAATATTTAGAAGGTAATAATATATACGAGTATATTTTTATGCGAAGTCTGATTTCAATAAAATCATTTAGTACTAAAATATTTATAGTAATCGATTTATCATTAATTGATATGTTTCATAAATTTTTATATTTTCCATAAAATTTATAACCAATTAAGTCATACACACAGACATTTCTATTCATATCGTTACAGTTTTCAATGCAAAAGGGGCTATTCTTTTAATTTTCGAAATGATTTGAAAAATATAAAATTACTTTTAATACATTCTTTTCATACAAGTATTAAATTTTATTCTTCCCATTCTGGAAATTGATAAACCAATTAAAATACTTTAAATTAACGAATATCATATGCAGCTCTATTCAATCGGGTTATTTGGTTTTAAAATTTATTTTGCACAGAATTAAATCTCTACTTGGAAAATCCTGGGAAGAAAATATCTTTCGTTCGATAATATGGGATAAACCGGAAACATACCTACTTCGTATACTTTGATTGTCATCTAACATAATCATATCTTATTAATTAATGTTAAGATATAAATTTGATACTAATGGAATTTGAGTAGTTGATAGACATTATTAAATTTAAATAAACACTTGTAGACGATTTCAACTTCTACTTAACACGGCATCCCCCTCCTTTTTCATAGATTTACTTTGTATGTTAATGACCTTGTGATTAGAATCTTTTTTTTTTTTCCATTAAAAAAAACCGGAAACATAAAAGCAGACATGAACGTCAAAAAAAAAAGCTGAAAATAATGCAATGAAGTTAAAAGATACGTATTACTTATTTAGTTACAATTTTACATTTTTTGAAGGAGTTTCTTGAAAAAAATAACATTAAAGCCTACGTTAGAAATATTTGAATAGCAATTTTCATATATTTTTCTTAAATAAGTTACAATCTAAATTTGAGCTTCAAATAAATATCTTGCTTGGAAATTAAAAATATTTTAAAACAAATAATTTTGAAAGAATAACGTTGAAGTAAAGATGTAGAGTGTTATTTTGGTTTGCAATGAATAAAAGTCATTTCTTCATTTATATAATATATTCAATTATACTCAATTACAGCAACATAAATTCGTATATAAATCCGCAAGGAATTACAAGAATGTAACTTTTTATTCATAAATAGTGCTCAAGTTCTTTTCAAAAAGTAAATAGAATAATAATGTTCTTGAAAACAGAAAGTTGTGTTGTAAAGCGCTTCACCCGAGAAAGATTACTTCGTAAATCAATCTCCTTAAAGGCGGTCTCGAAGCAAGGTGATCAACGCAATTGCAGAAAGGTGATTAACGCAAGCCTCCACAGAATTCACCCTCCAGTCTCACGGTGAAAGACGAAACTCTGACAGACCTCGTGAGGTATGCTTATTGTTCAGGCCCCATATGCTTATCAAGTTTAGCTAACAAGAAAGCAGTCTTGATACGATCCACAGAAACGGGGCATTCCGTATCCTTGATGAGGATAATAAAATTATTTTGCAAACCTCGCACGAATTCGAAAAGACCCTAAAAGAAAAGTCTATAAAGGATTCTGAAATGAAGGTCGACGAATTATGATGACTATACGCTTCCGAATCCTTCAGAACGTAGATTCGTTGAGGTCCATGACGAAGAGGAAGAGTAGGACTCACGGTTCGGACGATTTATATAGTAAACGCGTCTCGTAGTTAGTACATTGATGAATTTGGATCTCTTCCTACGGCTGTCAAGGAAGATGCCAATACGTATACCAAATACGCAGCTGAGGTGTTCAGATTTTCGAGCTGAAATGTTGGAATACCCAACTGGAGGACGAAAGAAAGTGCATCCAGCCAATCAGTTTGATGACAAATCAAAATCTGCTTTAATGGATGAATTTCTACAGTTTCAATGTGGAGTATAAGATGAAGTACGAGATAAGAGAGCATCACATAAGGAATCGCGACAGGGTCTCAAAGAACCCCGATTACAATTATTGGCCCCATCCCAAGTTAATATCTGAGGCGTACCGAATCTTGAACCTCAAGTACTCATAAAAGTCCAAATTGCAGTTTCTTTTTCCGTGTCGGGCATAGGCACGGCTTCCGATCATCGTGTAAACCTATCTATCATAGTTAAATAGTTCTTACCTCCTTGTTTTCTGAAGTTCTTTTTAAAAAGTAAATGTATTAATAATGTTCAGTGATTTCTTCAGGAAGGGTTAATTTATATATCATTCTTGTTAAAGATGGTCTCACAGCAAGGTAGTCAAATCAATCCTTAGAAAAGCTAGCTGCCTCAAAGACATTGCTTTAGGTGATATTATTTATAATTATAACGGAAAAATTCATTTCCAGATGCTTCGAAATAAAAGTTTATTTTTATAATTTTTCAATTCTACGGTCTTACATATATTTTACAGAAGTTACAAAATTTCACCTCAGTAGAAATGCCAAATATATTCAAACTCACGTACTATTAATCTTCAGAAATTTATTTCAATAAATTCTACGATTCTAGCTAGTAAAAAAATAACACGCACACTTAGTTCAATCATTTAAAATTTCAACTTACCAATAGATTAAAAAACTATGTGTATACCATATTATATATATAAAATCTCTCTTTAGAATAAGTTGGTAAATTATATTATTCGAATAATTTCCAACGCCAAAATTTTACTGCCACAGAATTTAATTCCTATCAAATCAGTGTGATAAATTTAAAGAATTTTATTTTAACAATCTTAAATTTTAAAAAAAATACGAGCTTCAAATTGGGTAAAGTAAATCAGTCATATTTATACAGAAATATACAGGTACAGAGAAAAATCACTTTAAAATATTCTAGTTAAATTTTTTGATTCACTTTTCACAATAAAATAATTACATATAATAAACATAAAATGATTATAAATTAAGATTTCCAAAAATTGGATATTTTTCATAAAACGATACAGACAATTTAATTCTGTTATCTTTTAATGTATTCAATAGTGTCTTTCCACCCCTGTGAAAAGCGAAGAAAGAAAAATTACCTTTCTCTCTAAGAAAAAAACTCTGAACCAAAAAATAAACCAGCAAAACATAATTCATTATCTTGATATAAAAAAAATCATGACAACAAACATGGAACTCTAAAAATATGTATATCACTTTAACTGAAAAAAACATTACCATTTTAATTTATTTAAAATACTTATGTTTCTATAAAATGTTAGAGAAATATTCTGAAACTTTGGGTGCTACTGTTTTTAGGCAATGAAGAATGCTTTCAATTTTGAATTATTTTCTTCCTATTGTAGTGTTTTCCCCCTCCCCTTTTCTGAAGATATTTTCATAATTTCAAAATCTCAATTATTTGATTTAGATTATATAATCTAATAACATATCTTGATGAATGCGAATGTGCAAATTCGAAACAAATAATTCACAAAATTACATGATTTCAAAATTCATATTTATTATAAAACAACTAATCAAAATAGCACAAACCACAACAAATTTCAAAATCAATCATTAACAAGTATGTCACAGAAGTTAATGATAGTTAACAAATTCAATTATACATAGATGTTATACTACTTCATTTCATAAAACTATAATAATGTTGCTCATAACTTAGGAACTGCTTAACTTTGCTAAAAATGCATCAACAAAATAAACATTTGCAATGTATAATATTTGTGTTAGTTTAGAATGATGTGCAAACTAAAGAATGAATCATGTTACTTCAATATAAATTTCCTTAACGCTACTGAGAAATTTATTACAGTTTTATAATCAAATTAGTTTTTATTCTAAATTCTAAAAACTATGAAAAAGCAAACAAAAATTAATTTAAGTAAATTATCTACAAAAGCTAATCTAAAATACGTATTACAAAGATAAGAATATTAAATTCTACATTTTACTTGCTACATCAAAATAAATTTTTATTATAATAATAAAAAGTATTTTTTAAGAAAAATGTATTTCTTATATAATTTTACGTCAATCATACATGCATATGAATTATATTTAACAACACGTAAACTTCCGTGGCTCTTTAAGCATGTAAAATATATATTCCAAAATTAAATAATATTTTATGGAATTAATACATTAAAAGGATAGTTAAACTTTTCTTTAAAAAAAAACTTTCAAATATACATGAAAAATAATAACTTTTAATAAGAAATTGTTTTATAAGAATAGAAAATTTTAAACATTTATTGATATAAAAATTTTAATAAAGTATTTCTAAAATGGACGGAGAATTTAAATCTTATAAAAACATGAAAAAAGCTATTATAAGTTAGCACATCTTTTAACTTTTTTATATTCAGTATAAATATACACAAAAATGCTATGGGAAATTTTTAAAAGAAACGTTTTTTAATAAAATTTATTACACCCAAAAAATATTTTATGCAAAATTAAAATTAATTTGTGCAAAATTAAAATGTATAAATTAATTTTAATTTATACAAAATTTTCGTTTAATTTGTTTTTCCTCCCCAAAAAGAATCTATAAGAAAATCATTTTAAACTGCATTTTTTTTTTACTTATTTTACAAAATGATAAAAATAAAGCGTCATTAACTAGAAGTTTATAAATGATATCTATATTAATGATATGAAATATAACTGTGAGCAATTTTTGAATGCCAATAAAATAATATATACACAAAATATACAATATATGTAACGAAACATTTATAAATTAAATGTTGATAAATATATATAAACCTTATCAGCCATCAGAATACCTAAACGCAATCATAAACCCAAATCATATTATACATTTTTAAATGCTAAAAATACATGAAATGAAATAATTCAAACACTTCTTAAAAGTTTTGATGAAATAATTGAAGAATTAAGACACTAAAGATGAAAAGATAATGTCTTTTTCTTACAGTTCTAATTCACAAAAAGGTAAAAATCCATTTTAGAGAATAAAGCGATCATGTTTAAATTTTACACCACTGATAACAATAAAATTCAATGAATTAAGACTCAGCACCCAGGGAAAATGTAAAAGAAACCAAAAAATAATAAATGATAATAAAACGACAATAAAAAACATATAATATCTCTAAAAACTTCTTTTAACCTAGAACACAAACGTAATTAGTAAATGACTTTTGATATATTTCAACTTAAAATAAAACTCGTAAGAGACTTTCATGTATTTGGCTCCAGAATATTTAAACATCACTATGAAAATCAGTCCTATGTTTCTTTTTTTCTTCCATTGGCACTGGTGTACTCGTTCGTTCAATGTCCTCCATTGGAATCTAAAAACAAAGAGCATTTTTAAAGTGTTCGCCTTAATATAATAAAACGCATTTTCATTTTCACATTTTTAACACTTTTGAAAATTCTCATATTTTAAAATTTGTTTAAAAATGGTAGTTAGCTGTTATAATCATTTTTTTCCTAAGCTCAGAAAGGACAGGTGAAATGGTTTTTTTTTTAAAGTTTCATCTACTTACATTTCAATAGATACGAGAATGAACAGGTGAAAAATGAAAACAAAATGTAAATCAGTAACCACTGATTATATGTAATAGTTTATATTTCAAATCTGGAAACTTTTTTTTAGATGATCAAAGCTCCACAAGTTCTTAAATATCAAAAAAATACGGACTCGATTTTCATCAAATAAATTCATTGTTCATCATGAGTTAGACTTTTTAAATTAAAATTCACTCTAAAAAATAACACTTATTAGAGCCAAAATCTTTTGGATTGAATTACTTTCACTTGTTGTTTAAAAATATAGGGTTATTGAAAATGAATCATCCAATTTCAAAATTCTATATTTTCAAAAATAAACAACACAGAGTGAAAGTAATAAATGAATACAAAGGAAAATATGAAAGTTTTTATAATGTGAACAGATAGCATTCGTGTTTTTCGTGCAACAATTTCACGAAAGCTGTTTAAGAAAATTTTCAGCAGCAGAAGTGATAATGAAGTCCATAGAGCAGAAAGCTTATTGCGTGACGTCGTGTGAGCGATGTGGATCCGTAATCACGGTTCAGTGTGAATTTCGTAAATATTATCAAATCAATCCACTTAATATTCAGAATTCCCACACTTTCAGTTCTACCATCTATGGTTCAATGTGTGAATGCTTATTTCTTGAAGTCGTACTGAGAAGCAACACGAGGGTAATTGGCGATGGATC
Source organism: Nephila pilipes (assembly GCA_019974015.1). NCBI lineage: Eukaryota > Metazoa > Arthropoda > Arachnida > Araneae > Nephilidae > Nephila > Nephila pilipes. Next base: position 2,386,445 of record BMAW01057424.1, on the reverse strand, counting down.
TCCTTATTTTAAGCCTCGATCAATTGATGAGGACGATACCTGAACTGGAACCTTTCTATTCCAACTTCTACAGCATGCCACGGGAGTACTTGGAGACCCGACAGATTCGACGTGCATCATCCCCCCTCCCCACACATGGCGGATCTTCAGAAGTATCAGGACTAGAATCCACGACCCAGTGGAAACAACGCCGGCTGCGAGTCCACCATCATGATCCCTAAGGCTACCGCGCCCACAATTATTCGAAAGTGATATCAATCAGTTTGAGAGCAGTGGATGTTTTAGTAAAGTGAAGTGAAGGGCAACCACGCATAACTGCAGAAAATACTGAAATAGTAGGAGATATTTTTCTACGAAGCCGAACGAAATCGACTGTTTGCGGCAGTCGAGAACTGGGCATTCCACAGCTATGTTTGTGCAATAAAAAAGCAATGTCAAAGAAAATATTTGTTAAGAGCTATACAAATTGCAATCTTTGCAAGCACTGAGGCCCAGTGATAAAGAACATCAATCGAATTTTTGTCTCTACACACTGGAGGCCATGGAAGTGGATAATATTTAAACCAGGCATGTTTTTAGAGAGATGCCCCTATCCATGCGAGTGGGAAGATGAACCGTCATAATGTGCGCATATGAAACTCCTCTAATTCTGATACCTGGGTTGAACACAAATGGGATTTCCCGAAAGTTAACGTTTTTTATGCGATGTCTGTATCAAATATGTATGGACCATTCTTTTTTTTTTTTTTTTACGGAAAAACAGTTACTGGCAGTATCCACTTGGATATGTTGTAAATCTGGCTTTCCCCAAGATGAAGGAAGATACTATCTCCCAAATTTGTTTTCCAACAAGATGAGGCACCACCCCACTGGGCTACAGAGGTTTGTCATTTCCTTAACATGGAGCTACCTTGCAGCTGTCGCAGTGGACCAGGCGACTTGATGGCCATTTGAGTCTCACCTGAAAGGCACTTGGCCCTTTCCTTTGGGGGTTTGTAAAAGATAAAGTGTATGTGCCACTAAAACTCACAAATTTATGCGAACTTAGTAGCTGCTGTACAATCAACCACTGATCTTACAACATGTTTGGCAGGAATTAACATGCCGTCTTGACATTGTGCGTGTCACTAAAGGAAGTTTTATCGAATACTTGAAAAAAAAATTCCATACTTTTCCCTTGTATTCACGAATTACAAATTCTGTATTGTTTATTTATGAAAATATAGCATTTTGAAATCGGACGTATTTATTTTGAATAACCCTTGTCATAAGCATTTCTTTGCATTCTATCACATTAATGAAAACCGTGTTTCGAAACTCAATTCCATAAAATATCTGCCGATGAAAAGAACTTGCAATGGATTGAATAATTCGAGATAAAATGAGATTAAAACTTCAATCATAAAACTTACGCCAAGTTTAAAAAAACAGACCCCATTTTTATAGTCTATATGTTCTTATAAAAGGGATCTACCACTCAAAAATAGAGAAAAATATTAAATTACGAATTTTAAAAAGGGAAAAAAACTTCTTTGAAAAAATAAAATTTAACTATTAACAATTCTAATACAATCTTTATTCCACTTTTTTTAAAAAATTTTTGATAATCGAAACGATTTTCTCGTTGTTTTCAAACTACGATATATTAAAACAGAATTTTAAAAATAAAGAGTCAAAGATATATAAAAACTTAACACCCGGATATTCTGAAATTTTCACAGCATTTGGTAATATAAACACCAATTAAAAATAATTTAGATTCCATTGCGCCCGTTTGGAAATTAGAATATATAAATAAGAACTGGTAAATAACTTTAAACAATGAATCTTTAGATAAATCAAAATTGTAGTAATGAAGCCTCCAACTTCAAATAAATAATTTTACGTATTCATCGATAAAAGCAGCTGAAATGCAGAGAGGGAAATATGTTATGAATTTTTTAACTTTTAAGGCTACTTATTTATGATTTCCGAAAAGAAACCAAAATGTAGAGAAGAACTCAACACAAATGCGTGATTGATCAAAATGATCAGGGACATTTTTTTTTAAATCCTTTTTCGGCTCATCTGATTTTCAACCAATCACATTCGTAAAAACAACAGATAATAACTTCAGTAGACTGTATACTTAGAGGGAGAATGATGTCTTTCCACAGTTTTATGTGCAAAATGAATCATTTCTTAAATTATAGTGAAGTGAGTGGTACATCAATTCCAATCTAAGAAATAATAGCTGTCACAAAGATGGTGGAAACGATAGGTAGATGTGTTGTTGAACAGATGGGGGAAAAAAAGAAACGTTTTCAACAAAAACAAAAAACATTAATCGACGCACCATCTGGTGGGAACTATAAATACTAGACATCCAAGGAAGAAAAAAAAATATCTAACTATTTTACAGACTAAAGAAAAACATCATTTGACAATATTTTACAGCTGTTCTAATAAAAGGCATTCTTTTTTTTCTCACAAATTTTATTGCATTTGGAAAATAAACTAGGATGTTTGACTTTTGCCTCCATATTTTTACTAGCGAATTAGATAATTGTAGCCATTCAGATAAATGTCAAAATTATATATGGTGTCGTTTCTTTTAGTAAAATATATACAAATAATCAAAAGAAAACAATTCAGTTTATGGACTGATGTTTTGATTTTAGTCAGATTCTTAGTTTCCTTCGTTGTGTTCAGCAATTAATGTTGCTTCTATTTTAGGGCGATTGATGAATCTGCCAAAGGAAACGTAATACTTGCTGTTAAATGGTTAAATACAATAGTAACCTTTACTCACAGTGAAATCATTAACATGTAAAAATAACTAAATGCAATATAATTTAATGCAAAGAATAATTAAATGATATCGTTAAAATGTAAAGTATAATTAGATAAAAACATCTTTATGCGACTGTGTGATTATTTTTCAAAAGAGAGAGAGAGAGAGAAAGAAAACCCTAATTTTTGACAAAAAAAAATTTTTTTTGAAAAATATTTTGTCAAAACATATCGCATAAATCAAAATTAAGATAGCTAGATTTTTAGTTGACAGAATTAAATATTAAATTAATAAAGATTTTTATATCCGCGGTTTCTAATTTCAGTTACAACTCTACGAATTTATCAGTAAAACGAAGAAATACTTTTAGTGATTCATATTAGTATTTCGTCATGTACATGAAAGAATCATAATAAAATCTAGTTCCATTGTTTCGTTTTTAAAAGAAAAAGATACGGAAATAAAAAAGTGCCCACGAAATTCAATTTATTATAGTCATGAATTATTTCCCTTTGTGTCCCAAGACAAAATACTCAAATGGAAAAAAACGCTCTTTAAAAATAAGAATTATGAATCAATTTAATATTATACTACATGCGTAACATTTACTTCTCAATTTCTTTTACGAATATATACTTATAACTGTTTTGAAAGAAATTACTCATTCTCCATATGTTATTCTAAAGATATTGAAATACTTCGTATCATTTCTGAAATCGTAACGGCAATTTTATTTAATGCCAAAGAAATGAAGAACAAAATTATAATTCCAATTTAATTTTTCAAAATTTTTGTTCACATTAAAAACTCAATTAGTTAGCGAAAATAATACAGAACTAATTGCAATCCACAATTTTTCAATCAGATGTAGCAATATTTACAAAAGGTATATTTCTTTATAGTTGGATATACATGATACATACGAGTACATAATAAATATAACTTGAATTTCAACTGATGTTATTCGCCTCAGATTCACTGAATTGGATTTAATGTAATCATATTAATATCAAATGAATTCCCAAATTGTAAATCGCATTTTCAAAGAATAACAATTTTTCAAAATACGCTTGCTTCTCATTTTTGTCTCATTTTATATTAATAATTAATTCAAGAACATTTTTATTGCGATTCGTGAGAAGATACATATCTTCGACTATATCTATCTTTAAATCTCCATTATCACGTCTTGTTATTTTTCAAAAAACTTTAAAACTGCTAAGCGAGTTTCGACAATTTGTATTAAAATTAATTACCACTTTGTATATTGTCCACAATAAGCTTCTTTAAATTCAAACATTTTAAACTCAATTTGATTTATATTTTTAATTAAATGCTAAAACGTTTAATTTTCTAATTATATTCGCCCATACATAAGTAATGCAAGCAGAAGGAAAGAAAATTTTATTTTGTAGAAGGTATATAACACATTTTTATAAAAACTATACTTTTCCATAACAATATCGTATATTTATGCAATATTTACAAGCATAATTGTAAAAAATGCAACCAAATACTCTGACAGCCAATAATAGAAAACTGATTTTTAAAAAAAAAGCAAACAACGCAACAGACGGCAAACAATACAGCATTAATGAAATTCAAGCAGATGCATTTACTCAGAAATCAGCTGCTTTATCCAAAAATCGTTGTGGTACATCGGATTTAATTGAGTATTTCATTATTTAAGCCCGGAATTCATTTAATTCGAAAAGAATATGACAAATGACAGACGTTTGCATTTAATCAATGATCTGATAGTGTTATGAAAGTTGTTACATAATGAATGTAGACGTATTAGGATGTCTATTTCAATAATTTTATTACATACATTTTATTTCTAGTTTTATCAATAAAGAGAAACTAGTAAAAATACGTATACAACAAGGAAAATGAATAAAGAAAACTAATATGTTTTAACTTTGATTTTTAGAGGGATACTGAGCGAGTGATTGTTTGTTAACGTCGCAATGAGAAGGCAACACGAAGACTACTGGCAACGGTCGTAGTTTTGAACCTCGGTCAAGTGACGAGGACGACACCTAAGCTGGCACTTATCTCTCTAAACTACCACACCACGCTAGCGGGTGGACTTGGAACCAGATTAAAAGTGCATCAATCTCGCTACGCGTCAAGTCTTACTAGAGGAATATGAGTTTTAAATAACTGAAATATCTTCACGCGAGATATACCTCAACCCTTTCAGGGGCGCAATGTGATTATTATAAATATTTAAAAAGTTATACAGGCAAGGGAGGAAAATTGATCATGCTGATAAAAAAAATACAATTTCAAAAATTAACAGTCCCCGGTTCGAAGAGGGGGGGGGGTTGCACATTGCAAACATGAACGGGCACGGTTTGCAGGCTGCAAACGCGAGAAAATGCATTTGCACTGTGCGAAAGGTCCCCCTGAACGAATTAATAGACCAATATTTTCCTAATTTGAAGCAACTTAAAATGTTTTCGCTATATAATGTTACAGGTAATGATAATAAATACACACTCATTCAGGGACGAACAATCGAATTTATTGCATCCTCAACCAAATTCTCGTCCCCACACTAGTTATACAAAAAATATATTCTGATAAAACATAACCAGAAAGTTATTCCTCTTTTTAAATAAACTAATGAAAATAAATCGAGATAAAACAATCGTAGGGTAAGTTACAATATTAGCAAAGCATTATCTCTCTTTTACTTTCATCAACAATATATAATTATGCCCCGAAATATTATAAATATCTTGTATTATATTATTTTCGTATATAACTATTTTGTTAATATTACCCATATATAATTTTCATGACAATAATGCAAGAAAAAAAGATTTATTTAACTTGATGAGTCTGCCTTTTGGATCTAAAGCGTAAGCACCACGTTTTTTGGTAAGAAAATTACAATTAAATTACAATTTAATTTTAAATTATTGAAAATAATTTGCATTAAATACATGGGAAGGGCTTTCATACACTTCTTATCGAATTCAATTCCCGGCTGAATAAAATCCTTTACAATTTTTGCAAAATTTGAGCTTTGACATTTCTTAGATATATATTCAACCCCGGAAAAAATATAAAATAAAATCCCAGGATGAAATTCTAATTAATGTATCGTACTCTAGCAATAAAGTATAAATAAAATGGCACTGTCATAATTTTTAATAGAACACCATTCAGCAGACAATTTACGCATCTATAAATAGCTTAAATAAGTTCACACCTAAATAACAAAATCTCGAATCAGCCTCTTCCAAAAGAAAAGAGAGAGAAAACACGACACTGGATTGCTCAAGAGAAGAGAATAAATCAAATTTATCAGAGAAGAAAAAATAATTTTTTGCGAAAATATAAATATAGCAGAGAACCAGAAAGAGCGATAAATTTCTTGCTCTCCAAGGCACCTGAAGTCGCTATCAAAGAATGAAATATGACTTTACCTCCTGGAAGAGTGCCTCCCCCTACTGTTTATAGGTTATTTTGAAGGGAACGGGGAGGAGGGGAAGTTTTTCAATCTAGATACGCCCGCGTAATATACATGAGAGGCGAGCGGTGGAAGAATATGCAAAACCTGTATTAGTAAATCCTTCAAAAATGTTTCCGAGCTACTGAACGCATCCGTAGAGTGCAATAAAAATGACAAAATAACTTGATGCTCTGTCTTATTAATTTAAGATTTATGGAACCCAAATTGTGCATAGTTGATAGTAATGAATGGCATGAGCGTGATATTTCTTTCCCTTCGATACTGATAGCAAAAAATGAGACACGCGAAATATATAGATGCATTTACCATATTTTACAAAAACAAAAAGCGAGAGAAAATCGGATTGCAAAATAATATATTACGTCCATTCCACTCTCGCTGCACCAATTAAGCTAGTCCAGTTCATTTTTAATTTAATTAGCCGCTTATTGTTCAAACTAATTGAATAATAAATAACGTAGCTGTGGATTAAATTGAATTGTTTCTTTAAAACACTATTTAAATCCAATTCCATAGGTAATTTAATCAATTACTCGCAGTACGTTAAAAAGACAATCTCATACGGCAAAAATATAACTTCATAGTCCTGGTATATATTTCAGAAACGTTTCAAAATTCGGATTAAAATCCTAAATATATGGAAAGCAAATCCCAAATTTAGTTATATATATATATATATATATATATATATATATATATATATATATAT
>BMAW01057424.1:2347715-2379466 GCA_019974015.1 Nephila pilipes | reverse complement strand
TATATATATATATATATATATATATATATATATATATATATATATATAACTTGATTTAGTATAAATAAAATTTTCTATAAGTACACAACACTATACAATGTCATTAGTAACAGACATTATGATTTTGAACCATAGGCAAGTGATGAAGACGATATTTGAGCTAACATCTTCTTCCTACTTCCACAGCATGTCATGTGTGTACTTAAAATCTCAATCCAAAATCTCCGGACACGATGGACAAACCACGGTCACGATTGCAGTAAGAGACAATTGGTTTAAAGCAAATTTTTAAAAATAAGACGCAAAATAAAATAATCGCTTGAAAATCGCTATGAGAAAACATAACTGTCATCCCACATCTTTTTACATAGATCGTAGATCATTAATTAGACAAAAGACAATTTTCTCTGCGAAGTGGTTAGCTTCATAACTATTCTACTGATTTTAATAGTACGCATAATCTGCCTTTCTACTTTATGAAAGCAGTAATGGACCTTAGATCTAATGCGATATTTCCTTGGAATATAAAACAGATTGATGTCTATAATAAATTGAGAGAAAGAGATGAGGACTATCTGCAAAGTTAAGAGATCAATCTTAAAGGATATACCCGAGGACAACTGCATTCGGTGATGCAGATGATCTGTTAGGCTTCCTTTTGAAGAGCTGACCTACAATTGTATGGCTCAAAAAGAAAGAGAAGAAACCTACCTAATTATCTTATCTAAGAAATCATCCACATTAAACAGAGAGATTTCTGAAATATATATTTGAAATTTTAAATATTATGTTTATAAACTATGTAAGGTAGTTTATAATAGATTTATTTTCTAACTGAAATTAATCAAGCTTACCAACCACTTAAAATAATGGTTTTGATAGATTTTATCGTTAATCACATATAAAATTAGTTTATTACACACGGAGTGACTCGCAGCTCTTCTTCACTGACAAAAGGAATTTGTGTGTTACCATTTCGCGTCCTGGAAATGTGCAAATAGACTTTACAAAAAGCAAAAGCATTTCACTAAAGGAAGAAAAAAAATATATATCAGGCTATCCACAAGAACAAGTCGAAGTAAGGATGCAATACTAGTAAAAATGTCAAAACTAATGAAAATTATTTTTAGAAATAAGTGTTCTAAGCTCTTCAAATTCGATACTATCATTTAAAGCCATATGAAAATCATATTTTTCAACAGTATTAAACATTTTAATTTCGTTACATCACATATACTATATTCTTGTAAATCTTACAATGTAATTTCAGTATAACAAAATTTAAAACGTTATATTCATCCTATAATTTATTATGCTGTATATAGTTAAAATCTATAACTATTTTGGCAATGACGCATTCAAAGCATGAATTCCAGCATGAAAATTTAACTGAAGTATTATCAACTCAAAACAAAAATAGAACCACTTTCTTTTAATAAAATGAATTAATAGTTATAATCAAAAACTCTATGAAGAAAATTTTTATCATACAAACTTGCACCAATACAAGTATTTTGTTTTGTTCTCTGATGACAATGTAAGCATCTGATTAAAAAAGTAATAATTTGTTCATGAAATATAAGTTAATTGGAAAGAAACAAAATCTTATTATAAAATTGTAATGATGAATTTTAGTTATAAAATGTGTTTCAATAGAAAGACAAATCCATACTTCAGAATTAGTTATTAAAAATGGCCGGAGGTCCTTCAAAAGCAAGTTAACTGAAGAAAGAAAATATTTTGAGAAAAAAATAAATCATTTGCTATAAGTATTTCTCAAATGCATTAACAATTCAGAAAGTAAAAAGAAAAGTAACATACGTAAATCTTACAAATTATTATACTCTAAGTGTATAAGCATTATTATTTATTTGACAGAGATAAAGAAACATGAGAGTTCATGTTTCATGAACGAAAACAGTTGCCAATGCACTTTTTGCCCAATGTGTTTAAAATTCAAATTTGTTTCATACAGGATCAAAAAAAATTCTTCTTTCAAATATTCTTCTACTCCACATATGAAAGTATGCAAAATACTTTCTAAATATATAACTACTATCCAATCAGCTTCAGATAATTTACAACATACTTTTAAATAACTGTATCAAATATTTTAAGTACCATATATGTACATTTTTAATTCTTTTAAAAATTGGTGAATAGAAATTTAAAAAAATTATTTACCAGCTGAAAGAAAAATGTAACAGTAGGCAAAATGTAAGCCTCAGATTTCGGAAGAATGTGCTTCCGTTTCAAACAAGGCTCTTATGTTCGAACATGCGCACAAAGCAGAATGTCACATGCAATACAGCCTTACTACAGGGGTGCTATCCCTTATTTGAATGAGAAACACACTCTTTGTTTCTATTGACGATGTTCATCACAATGTAACCCTAATGCAAGATATTCCATAGGGAATACCAGGAGCAGGAATAGCCATGTCATTGATCTATCCTTATAGTGCATGCACTGACGCAGTTAAAATGACAGCGACATCTAGGAATGTAAACAGTTTTATTACAACTATAAAGCGCCAAAAAAAATCCAATTTATAGCAGATATTTATACCTTATGATCAATGCAATATTCTTCATTCGCAAACAATTGTATTTGAAAGTGAAAGAACTAAAAAAAATTCGGAGCTTAAATTTTCATTCATTTTACCCCTCAGACCTCCTAAAAAAGTACTATAATTTTATTCAAAAAAAAGCAATTTTTCATCGAAATTTTACTTACTTCCATGTGGACAAGTTTACTCTTAGATTGGCTTAATGTTTTTTGCTGTTTTTCGAGGAACTTAGTAACTTTCTTTGAAGCCTTCTGGCTCGAACAATGCATCCAGCAAAAGATTCCTTTTAAAACCACAGTGGTTAAAATCCTGGAAAGAAAATTCAGAGAATTATATTATTGCTCAATTTCATTAGTGAAGTAACTTCATCTTCAATCCGTAAGAATCGATGTAAGAAGAATAATTTATTACAGGATTGCAGTTCAGTTGGTAAACCATTAAAATTAAAAATGATATTCAAACATAAATAAAAGGTTAGAAGAAATTTCGTTAATGATTAAAAGGAACAATAAATGTATTGCAAAACATAATTTTATATTTATTGCTAAATGATTATTAGTCGGTTTTGTTTTACATTCAGCTTTATTAATTCTAATGTTAAATAATATGAAATACTAGGTTTATTCATAAACGTGCGCCACTTTGATACATTTATTCTTCGAGCATTGACTCTTGCAACTCTATTTTTAGTTATAGCTCATAAACAGCATTAGTCAAACAATTTACACAGCTAAACTTTTTTATAGTACAACTTTTAAGAGTATGATTATACTCTATGATTAAAACACGATGTTTTATGAGTGTATTTTAACTTATTCAAAAATTGTATTTAAAAAAAACATCCTTGCAAAAAGTACAATGGAACTTGTAATGGATTTTTTGGTGTAATGAATACTGTAGAAAGTTTGAGTTGCATGAGACATACTAGAAAATTAAAGACTAAGTCTAAATTATTTATTCAAAGAAAGATGGAATCAGTTCAGTGAATGTTTAGAGTTTTGGCACATATAATATTTCAAAAGTTTAAGTAACAAAAAATAAACTGTTGCTTTAATATTTAAACCAATTTTAATTTAAAAAGAAAATCAAAGGTTATTAATAATGTTAATAGCCGAAGAATAAATGCTTCAGGCATTTGTTGCTTAAAAATATTCCACCACTAAGCACATTTTAAACTTTCCTTTCCTTTACGCATCTTTCTACGTTTTTTTAATTAAGTCTCAGCGCAAAAAAAGGAGCTTTTCTGAACTTTTTTTTTTAAGTACAACTACAAAATCTAACTTTCGAGGATTTTCTCATCATTAAAATGCCTACAATTTACCAAAAATTTCGTTTGTCAAATAGTAAGTACAGTTGCAGAAATTTTAAACATTGAATTACCGAAAATTTTAAACATTGAATTACCGAAAATTTTAAACATCTAATAATGTTAACTATGAGAAATTGGTGTTTAATTTACAGCATTAACCATGATTGATTTAATCGAATTTTGACAATAGCATCATCAGTACAGCATCGATAACAATGTCACCATTCAAGGTTATACAAGAACATTTAAGGAGTGTATCGCAGTTTGCCTATAGCAGATTAACCTGTTCGTATGAAAGCATGTGAAATATATGTTAACTCGAGCTGAAAATGGATGCGTCCAGAACAAAACAGCGCGCTTAAGAACGGTTTTTAAGTAGCAGAAGGTGAGCGCAATGCGGACATTTATTGTCGAATGGTGGCTGTTAATGATCAACGCTGTTTTGGACGAACAACAGCGAATAAATTATATAAACGTTTTCCTGATGGACAAACACCAATATAGGATCTGCTAAGACCACGGCAAGCAAACACCATGATCCGCAATGAATCCATTGCTGTTGTCAATGAAATAATTAGAAATTATTTTAGGAAACTGAGGGATTTAATTCTCAAAATCATGGATATGATTTTGAAGACCTTTTTAACTCAATAGATATTCAAGATTTATTAATTAGGGTTTTTGTAATTTTATACGAAAAATATCATTTTAATCAAACAATAAAACGAGAAAAAAAATTAATACTCTTATTAAACTTGTATTACAAGAAAATTTTATAGTTTTCGGTCAGAATCTTTAGAAGCAAATTAAGGGTTTCCCTCAAGGAGGTCCAGCTAGTAAATGCATGGCCAATTTTTACTTACATTTTTATGAAATACAACACATTGATAATGATTCTTACTTTCTTTATCGTTATATAGATTATATAAGTATTTTGGGTAAAACTGAGAAATTTAAACATAATGTTTCGTTTTACCCTGATTACCTCAAATTATTAAAAACTAATTTTAATTCTAATACAATAGAATTTCTGGATCTTGATTTGCAAATTGTTTATAATAGACTAACAAGTAAAATTTATGATAAAAGAGAGGGATTCGAATTCCGTGTAGTCAAAATCCCTTTTTGGAACAGCAATTTACACATATCTATTTATAGGAATATTTTATTAAACTTTTTATTAAGTAATAACAAATTAACCACATATAAAATAGACGAGGTTAATAATATTAATAAATTATTCAGCAACTGTTTAGATCATGATTATCCCATAAATTTCTTTAATACTTATATACATAGGTACCATGAAACTAGTTTAACCCTGCTTTTTCGGTCCTCAGCCCGAAATTGCTTTTTGACTTGTTGAGTTACATATTTTCATTTATTTTTTAATTTATTTTTATATTTCTTTTATTTTTACATTTTCTGGCTTTTTGTCTTTTTATATATTGTAAATTATTCTTTCATAAATTTATTTATTATTTCATAAATTTATTTAAAAAAAATTAATTATTGACACTTCAAATATTCCTTTCTGAGACGTAATAAAAATCGAATGCCCAAATTAATTACTTTGGAATTTTGAAAAATAAAATAAATTTTTCACGTTAACAAATTTTTCATTTTTATATAAAAAAATATGTAAACAACAAATTACTAGATATAAAAATGAGGTTCCAAAATATTCAAAAGTCTTTCAAATAATTTCATTATTAAAACATTGTTACAAATAAATCAAAAGAATATTATAATTAGAAAGAAAAAAATTAGAATAATAAATAAAGGAATAAATTTTATACGAATAATAATACTATTCGAATATAAATTACGAAGATCGTGATTTTTAAAATAAACTAATAATAACCACATACAAATTAGATTGACAAAATTAATCTCGGAAACATAACTTTTAAATACATTTCCAAAGTTCAATCGATTTTATATATATATTTAGCTAATGTAAATTTCTTTATTTAGCTACAAAAACAAACTAAATCAAATCCTAATAATAATTAATTCAAAATTAGATTAGTGCAACAAGAGTCTCATATGCAAAACATAAAAAAATAATAATAATTAAATACAATTCATTACTCATTTTATATATAGATGCGATATGATTATTTTTCTCGCTTAATGGAAGAATACAATATTACATTTACCGATATAGAAAAAAAAAATTCTGACATTAATATTATCAAGACATGCTCTCTATATTTCAGAAATTGAAAAAAATATTTTTTAAGAACCAATCTTTATTATTTTATTTCCTCGTTTGATTTTTAATAAAAATTATTTCTACAACAAATTAAAAAAAAACATCAAATTTTTACATAATTCGACAAGAGAGTGGTATATCATTCTCAATACTAAATTAAAAGTCAAACGAATTCATAACTATGCTCTGACAACAAAAATAATAAATCATTTCGAGATATATATATATATATATATATATATATATATATATATATATATAACACATGTTTTTAATCCATTGACTTCATGTTCAAAGATGCTGAATAATGAACTCAACAAATACGGGGGGGGGGGGACTTTACTTTCACATTCCAGCTGAAAATATATCACATTTTATTTTACATGTAAATGAAATACTTTACTTTAACACATCATTGTTTTTAAAATTCTATCGTTCAGTTAACATCGAGAATAAATCGAAATTAATTTTACTCATCTATCCCAAAGCACAAATCAACATCTTGCACAACACTAACTGAAAAATATTTCCTTTTTGCGCAATTAAAAAGCTTGATATCTCCAAAACATTTCCTAAAACTTATTCATTTCCTTTTAACACTCATCATAACGAATTAAAAACAACGGCATACAGTTGACATCTATTGTGTCTCGCTCATTGCTAAACACGCGATAAATCTCGGTAATCCGCTTTCAATTCGTCCCTGCCATTGTTCCTAGTCTAATCGCGTTATGTGTGCCAAGGTAAGGATACAGCACGTCACGGTAACCTCTCAACCGCTCAAAACCCACGTACGAGACTTCCTCCGTTGCAGTTACGTGCGGAAACACAATCCTCTCATTTCCGATGGTCATGCTCCTCTACTCATTACGCTTGACCGATGACGTCACACACATACCCCCCACCGACGTTAAATCATCCGTTACTTGAGGAGGCCGGATTGTAATTACCAGATGGAGTGATAGATCTGCTCTTTGCACTGTGACGAGTAGTATTCAATAGATATAATTATCAAGCAAACATTAGAGCATTTCAGAATGTTTTTTTGTCTTATAGTTTTATAACAAACGAGAAATTATGATTATGGTATTTAACAAGCAATTATTTAATAGATACCAAGAAAACTAAGCCTCTGGTTGAAACAAATAAAAAATTTAACACTCAGAGAAGCGTCGTTATTTCATGAAAAAACTCTTGATAATAAAAGTTTTAAGACAACACTTACACCATTAATTAAAATTTTAGAAATAATTTAACACAGGTTTAATCATAGTTAATGACAATAAGTAGTTCATTTCTTCTTAAAATTCTTAAAAGCATTAAGATAAAAAAAAAATTCATTTTTTTAACTCATACCGTACACATACTCAACATTCATCTTCACCCCCACTTTTTTTTTGAAAAACAGTGTTGGGAATAACAGATGATCTTCTGGATATCAGATTTATTTTAGCAATAAAAATAAATTTAAAGTGAAAAGAAAAAGTAGTAAAAAAAATTACTCGTACAGTAAGGTTAAATAATTATCCGTCCTTTGAGAAAGAATAGAGAACTTATTTTCAACTCCCCTCTCCTTTTGGGGAAAAAGGAGTTGAATAGCAACAAACCAGAGAAATTTAATGATTCTTCTTCCTGAAGGATAAATCCAATAAAATTTATAGCAATCTATAAATTTTAACAAATAGATAAGAAAAATAGTATTAATGCAAATAACGCTTAAAAGACGAATTTACTTTGTATATCAGTACGCATAGCATAAATAAGTGGTACCCAAATTGTTTTCTCAAAGCACATCTCTTCCATGAGTTTTGTGTGTGTGTCCTCGACCCACATTTTAATGTACCTTCGAAATATACTGTTTTTAAATAGTGATTTAGGAAACATTTTTGTTAATGTGCATAACTGAACCATATAGTTCCAATTTGAAAGGAAAGTTGGTCCTCGAAATAATAAAAATAGTATTCTGAATAAAATTAACAGTTTTCAAAATTTCTCTCTAACTGGGTGGGGGGGGGGGCTTTACGTATATTTCTTCGGTGTGTCAAAAGCCGTCAGAATCGAAACAATAAATGTCGTGATGATAATTTGCTTAATCTATTCTGACAGTGTTCGTCAAAGATATAATAGAATTAGAGCAATTTTGGGTATATATATATGGTGTGTCATTGATTTTGTTTTCTTTCTCACTTCAATTGTTAAGTTTATATTTCATGAATCAACTAAGAGAGATTTTCCATGGGAAGAAATCTCCACTGAACACATCTTTCCAAAAATGTTTATTTACCTCCTGTAAACTGTTAAAGCACAATTAAGAGAAGTGTACAAAGGTTTCAGAGAACCTAAGTAAAAAATAAAAACACTTTAATTGTTCAAAACACTATCACTAATTATAAAATCAATGTGTCGCTTAAATTAAAGTAGATTCCACCTAAATAACGATGGTTTATGTATCTTTTTTGGAATCAGTTATTTTAACCAAATTCTAAAGAATTTATTTATTTTGTAAAAAGGATTTATTCAGTTTTATACAATCAATAAAAATTAAATAAAATGTAAACAATTTTAGATTCTTTTTTTTTGTTTCATTAAAATGAAAATCACAACCAGCTGTTGTTTTGCATCATTAAACTAAAATATAACGTAAAATAAATAAATACATTTGGATTAACGTAGTATATATTAATTCTGGTTGCTTCAATCAATTTCATTAAAAAATTTCCACCTAACTACTTAAAACTTTAACCACTTCGAAACGTTGTAACCAAACTGATATTGTTTATTTAAGAACCAAGTAATAGACAGAGCAAGGAAAAGAAATTTTAAAAATTAACTTAACAGGTGCAATAACAGCTGTCAGGAATCCAAACATGACCCAAAATAAAACGGAAACATCATTCACAAAGCACATTGTGAACTCGAGGAAAAGAATAAATGACCTACGTTTCTCATTTTTCAATGCAATGAATCTACAAATCGATTTACTGATAAATGTGCAAAATAAATTCTAAAAATCTCCTTAAACAAGAAAATTACCATTGATTTTTCGATGATGAAAACATTTCCACACACACAAGAATAAAAAACAGCAATAGTGCATTTATTAATTTTCTTAATCGTTTTCAATAACAACGCTTCAACTAATTACATGATTATTCCTTTTTTAATTTTTGGGAATTACAAAGAAAAATTGAAGTAGTACAATCATATCCAGAAATATTAATTTAAACCTGAAAAATAGTCATATCGTTTCAAAATTTTATCTAATTAACTTCAAACTCATTAAAATGGCTTATTAATTAAGAAAGAAATTTCGTTTTCTGTGTGTATTCATGTTCAGTTATACTGTTCTATTCAATTACCTATACTTCTTGAAAGTGTCATTTTTATTATATAATAAGCGGAAGAACAGATTTTTATATGAATGATATTTTTTTTGGTTAAAAAAAAAACATATCTTCAATTGCATATATCTTTAATTACTTCCTTAAAAATAAAGAAAGAGAAATACTTTTATCAAGCTGCATCCGAGTTAAAAAATATCCCTAAAGTATAATAATTATCTATTTTTATTCATAAAAGTAGAATATTTATTTTAAAAAAATATACTGAACTGATTAAGATAAGGTGAATTTTTCACAGTATAGAATGTATATAAATAAACTATTATTTCCCAATAAGGACATATTTTTTTCAACATTCTATTATTAAAAGCAATAATTTTAAAAAATTTCTATTTTATCTTTTACCAAACAAGTTCCAAAAAACTCGTATGTTAATTATAAATACAGTGAAGTAAAGATTAATCAAAACGCTCTCATCAATCTCCTCAAAACAAAGTAAAAAAAATTAAAAAGCATAATCAATTGGAAATATCAGAACAAAATCTAAAAATAAATTGCAAGCAAAAGTAGCAAACAAATAGCGAATTCATTATACATCCGCATGCTTTTACTTTATAATGATGAAATGTTATAATAAATCGAAAACATATCCACGACGTGTTTTAAAAAATATGTCACGGAAGAAAAAATGTTTTACCTGCTTACTATTTCAATTCACCTGTCCCTAGTTCTGATCAATAAATTGATTCGTCACGCAGACTAAACATATAATGAAGCATAGAAGTTGAAAAAATGCGCTGCAGATGTTTTTAATAACACTTGTTTCTAAATAAACAAAATAATAATTGTTAAAAAACAACCTCATCCATTGAACAAAGATTAAAATTGCGAAACGTATTGACTCTGTTAAACAGACCATTCAACAACGACAGCTATATAGAAAATATTTTTGAACAGTACTGATATTTGAAATTTTGAATACTAGCATGCAGTATGTGACATTTTTAATAATAATGACAGTAAGTAATTGGCCCCCAAAAAAACGCTGATAGTAAGCAGTTCTGGGATATAGTACGAATATTTCTGTGTCTTTTTCTTAATTTAATTTTTTTACATTTTTTTAGCCTGTTGAACATACAACAAAGTTTCATTTCAAAAAAAAAAATATTATAATATTCAAAAGATTGTTAATATTTCATATATAAAGAGATAAATTTTATTATTTATTAATAAAAAAATATTAAAATCCGAAAGAGAAAAAATATGAAATGGAAGCTTTTTCCTCTTATAGTTGGTCTTAAGATTGCTCATATAATTCATTTCATTCATTAAAGACGTATGTTATGGGTTCATATGTTACATTTTAAATTGATAATAATATTACACGAATATCTAAATTGTACAATGCTACATCTGTTAATTGATATTCCGGGCGTTAGCGGGAATTAAAATATACATTTTTCTAAGTTAAAAAAAATTTAAATAATAAAAACTTTGTAACCTCTGATTAAAATATAAAGATCGGGTTATTAAAAATAAGGTTACAGGCAAATTTGTATAGTCAAAAATACAAATACAGAAAATTGATATTTTACAAAAAAAATATATTTAATTACCAAAGCTTATACCATTTTTAAGATGCAGTTAAAATAATCAATTAAACATGATATCAAATTTAATCAGAAACGAAAATCACATTTTTCAGTCATAAAAGAATGTTTTGGTATTCCACAAATCCAGTTTCAAGTACAGATTATGTAAGGAACGGAATATTTAATTTAAGAACTAAAAAAAATGCAAAGCAATGGCAATTAAAGACAATATCCACAAATCGTTTGGTCCCAAAACATGCCAAGAAGGAATTTACTGATTGCTAATTTATGTCGCACTTAGAAGCAACTCGTGAGGTTTTGGCGACGGTCGCGGTAATTTGGAACCTGGTCAAGTGCCGAGGATGTCATCTGAACTAGCCCCCACGCTCCTAACTTCCCCGCATACCAACAAGACTTGCGAACCTTGACAAATGTTTGGGTCTTCAAAGGCATCAGGGTTCAAGCCCAAGGCTGAGTGAGTGATGGTAGAGTTTGATGGCGAAAGAACCAGATGTGAGTATACTGCGCCTAACAAGG
The DNA here is from genome assembly GCA_019974015.1 of Nephila pilipes. NCBI lineage: Eukaryota > Metazoa > Arthropoda > Arachnida > Araneae > Nephilidae > Nephila > Nephila pilipes. The sequence goes on along the minus strand of BMAW01057424.1, from coordinate 2,367,900 downwards.
TAAAACTGCGATACAGACATTTGATTAATGGGGGAAAGATAACATTTGGTTTACATGAGGATGGGTTGAAAATAGAGAAAGTTCGCTAGGGTATACCGTGATTGCGTCACCCGTATTTACCAAAGACAGTAAGCTTCTAGGGAAAAAGATCGTTGGGGCGATAGTTTAGTTTTATATTAACGTCGCACTAGAAGCAACACGAGGGCTATTGGCGACAGACCTCGTAACTTTGAACCACGGTTAAGTGACAAGGACAATACCGAGCTGGCACCCCTCTCTCCTAACATCCTCACAACGCCAACGGGAGGACTTTGGGCCCCGAACAAATTTAACGTGCATCAGCCCCAGCTACACGGCGGGTCTTTGGTGGCCAAGGATCGAACCCGCGACTGAACGAAAACCGTCGGCCACGAATCCGAAGCCATGACCACTAGGCAACCGCGGCCACATCGTTGGGGGGAGGGAATGGGAGGTGCCTCTGGTTAATGATACCCGTACCTACCAGGAACTAAACAGGTAAGTTCCTGAGTGTCCAAACCCACGACTCGATGGTCCATGATCTCGCGACCATGACCATTCGCCAATCGCCACGTTGCCAAGAAGGAAAACATAAAAATTAATTTGAAGTTCTCTTAGTAGTCTTAAAATTATGAATAGTTTGAACTTATTTTCAGTCATTTCTTGAGTTTTTGATGTATCTATATAAATAAAAGGTAAGAGTTGTAAGAGAAAGGGCCATTGCACAACAAGACGAAAAGGACCAAACGCAGGAAAATCGGTATACTGAAACTGAGTGATGGTGATCCTCAGAACGAATTTTGAGTTTCTTCCCTCCCCCTTTGTGACCTTGCTCTCGAAAGAAATATCTCCAAATTAGGATTATTGTACTACCTGAGAGGCTTTTTTTTTTTTTTGACAGATTTGTTTCCAGTATACAAACTAATCACCCGACTTTGACATTTTTTTTTTAAATAGCAATGAAAAATCACTTTCTTCAATTTTTAAAATTTTTTAATCGTTTCATAAGAAATATATCAATCCAAACAGAAAAATATTCATGCGACATACAAAATGAATGTTTAAATTCTTATTAAAATAACCAGGGAAAATACCAATTGGTGGATATTATTTCAATTTTTAAATATTCAATCAATGGGCGGGTTTTTGGATTTCTTGTCTTTTTCACAATGCTTCAGAAAATTACCAATCCTCTACGCATTCATTGCGCTGGCGCATGCATAGAGGATTATAGACCGTGGATTGGGATAGACCGTTACATTATGGTAAAGTCTATCTTAGCTTTCGACAATTTATATATCACGGCGTTTTCTTGGAGATGGTTATATTTATAATATTTGTGCTTGTTCTTTAACTGAAAAATGATTTTTTTTCCGAAAGAAGCATCGCAAAAAATATTCTTTCATAGACTTGATTTTAGTTTTTACAACACGATTTGTGTAATTTCTTCCATCTCGGAACTGTTATTGATTGAGGTTTCGTCCAATTTTTCTATTATACATAGTATTTTGAATTTATGTTAATGTTGTAATTTCTTTTTTAAGTTGAATTATGCCCCACAGTTGAATTTAGTGATTGCTGGGTTGTTGAATCTGATTTTAAAATTTCTACCGTGCGAAAAATTATGGCTAGTTATTAAGAAAATTAATGCATAAATCAATTAATAAAAAATGTTTCTTTTTTATGTAAATCTTACTTTGATTCATCAGGAACTTTAAAGTTAATTTTTCTTTATTATTAGATATTTTTTCAAAAATAAATTAATTACCAATAAAGGCAGGGAATAGTGCTAAGAAATATGCATCCAAATTTTCTCCTTCCGAATAAAAATCAACAGTCTAAATTTAACTTTGAAACTTTTAATAATCGTATCTTAACTAACTCTATTTTGCTGAACACTAAAAAAAAAAAAAAAAAAAAAAAAAGTTTCTTCCTCATAAACACATGAAAAGGAAGTCAGATTCTGACTTGTGATGCAAACCTGACATTCTTTGTTTTTTTTTTTTTCCCTAACGAAATAATTTAAAATGGAGTCAAACATTCATTTCACAATAAAGATTACATTTTTATTATTGGTAATTTTTATAACGCCATTCATATTATACTTCTTAAAAATCAAAAGACATTTATATTTGTAATGATAATGGAATAGAATACATGGTAAGCTAATATATTTACATGCTTAATAAATATTTTTAGCATATACTCGTAATAATAAGGTAAAACTCGGGAGGCATATTTTACACATTTAAAAATATATACGCATATTTATATAATAATTTGAAATTGTGATAAAAAAAAATCAAAATATTAACATTATAATTGTATTAAGTAAATTAACTACCTTCCTTTCAGAAATCTGTTGATTTTTTAAAGGTTAAAAATAAAAAAAAAATCATTACCAAATTTACGTTTCAACCACATTAATTGCAAATACTATGATTGAAATTGTATCCATAAAGAAAAAATATTACTTATATTACTTGCAAAGGAAAAGAAAAGTAAAACAGATCACAGAACAGATAGAAAATATATTATCAATGCTTCACAGGAAAGTATTTGAAGAGACAGTTCACACTTTTCAAATTTATATTGATGACATACATGGTTTAAGCTCTTATTCTTTTTCTAGCACAAGTATTCAAAATGAATCATATAATTTTAAAATTCCCTATTTTCAAAAATAAATCACACATAATGAAAAGTAAATACATGAATACAAAGGAAAACTGTGTAAATTTTACACTGTGATCGAAAGATGGCCTTCTTGTTTTGTTTGAGAAGCTATTTCACGAAAGTTCTTTTAGAAACTCTCACAGAGCTTCCTCGCGGTTGGATCGGTTGCATTGGACAAGATGACTTGATGTCACACAGCTGGCCACCTAATTCATCATACATGGCCTCAGGCGATTTCCTCCTTTAGGTTTTTGTGAAAGAAAAAGTGTATGTGCACAAATTTATGTGAAATTCAACTACGGATTTCAGCTGCTATACAATCAATAATCATTGACACATTAAAACGTGTCTGGCGAGAATTAGCATATCGAATTGATATTATTAGCGCAGTGGCATATCCAAAAAATTAATTTCAGGGGGGGGGGGTTGCATATCATCATTTCTAAGAAAGAAGCTATTTCTTTAGATCAGGATTATTACTACTTGGTAAAACTAAAGTATATAAGCTATATAAATCTTATTTTTAATACTTAAAACTATTAAGTATTGATACAATTTTTATTAGGTTTCAAAAATAAAGATCATTTCAGAAGAATAATAAAGATACCATGTGAAAAAATTCAACTTCATTGAAAAATTGATATAAATCATCTGATAATTGAAAAAACAGTCAGAATTTTAAAAAAAAATGGTTAAAAAGGTGCGAGTATTATGAAATGAAAAATTTTATACATATTAGTTTCTGTGATGTTATATTTGTTCTTTGTTTTTCCAAACTATTTAAGACTTCTTCCCTGACAGATGTATTATTATTACAGATATATATTGAAAACTGTCTCTAACTTACTGTAAATCATTTCAAATTCTTTTACTATATCGTTGTACAATTGAACAATGAGATCTACTGCCTTAGATTGAAAAATTTAAAATAAGGGAACCACAAGAAAAAGTATTTCATCCATCGAAAATATATATATATATATATATAATGCCAAAATAGGAACTTCAATGAATTAAAAAGAATATAGGCCCCTGTAGACAAATACTTATTATGCCAGCTTCCAATTAATTCAAGAGCATAAATCAAAGGCCGGAGTAATTACAATAATACTCGTAGATTCATGTCGCTCAATCCAACGCTTAGGACAGGCCTGAGCAACCCAAAAGACTTTGCGGGCCGCTTTGAAAACACTTTTTATTAAGGCGGGCCAAATTGTGTGTGTCTTTTATCTTTCAAGTCGTGTGAAGCGACAAATCCTCTCGAACCTCATTAGAAAAATCAAGAACATTCTGCTATTAATTAAGGGAAATTATATTTTTTTGGATCAAATATATTTACACAAAATACAATTTTAAAAAATTGTCCAGTAGTTACAACATCGCGCGGGCGCCAGATTATTAGCAATCAAAAGACACCGAAAAGTCAGTCTGCTGGAACAATACGTTTCTGCTTCAAATATATTTGGCTTGCTGCAGACAGACTGGCTGCTGCTATTTCGCAAGTTCCGCACGTCGCTTTTCCCTCTCTGCGTCTAATATTGCACACCCGCGCTCTTCAATAAGTTTGCTGGTTAGTTATACAATGTGTATCATCTAATCGCACCAAATGGCCCGTGCGCTTTTTAAAACGAGCTTTTTAATTGTTTCTAAACAAAATTAAAGAAAAGTTGTGATAAAAGTTGAATCAGGTAGTGAGATATTCCCATGGTTGTAGGGCATGATACGAAAGACTTATGGTGGAATATTCTTTGGCACTTATATGCACAATAAAAGTTTAAATCTTTATTCAGATGACCCAGCTCCGCGGGCCGCAGTTTGGCCAGGCCAGGCCAGGCGTTGGAAATGGTTTGTCGATGTTTTTGTCCTGGGAGAAGGGAACAGTTCTAAAATACTATCCTGCAAAATGCTATTTCTTTCAGAGATATTTGTGAACAAATAACATTTTTAATGACTCCAACGAAATTACGAATATCTCTAATTTGGTATGCGTCTGAAATTTCCAAATTTTGAGAATGAGAAGCGCAATGTACATATAGTGCCAATGGTAATTTTACTCTTGTTTTGGCTTGTACACCGTTGAATGCTCCAGACAAAGTGACGGCACCATCATATCCTTGGCCTCTTATATGTCTTAGATCCAAACCTAATAATTTTAAAGATTTCAAAATTGTGTTTTTGCTAGATCATCACCACGTGTTGAAATTACAGACAAAAACTATAAAAAATGTTTTAGCTAGTAAGGTTTATTGTCCACACTTTCTACAAATCTCACACGCAGAGATACCTATGGTCTCATTTCTATAATAGAAAACCATTTGCTTGAATTTACTTTTTCCATCATTTTTTTAAAAATTATTACGCTGCAAGCATGTATAATTTCGTTTTGTAATTGGGGCGATATATATGATTCATTATTAGGAAATAGTTTTTAATGTTCTTTCAGCATTTCATCTCCGGCGTCAATTCGAAATTTAAGAAGTTGACGGAGATTCCCTCTACATTTCTGTTTCGTTAATTTGGTAGTAATCACGATGACCTGTTACAGGAAGCTCATTTCTACCACTGAAAATTACTATTTTTCTAATAAGACTAATTTTTCCCCCTATTTTCTTTTGCATGTCTGACGCTGGCAGTTCGAACAATATCTATTGCGCCTAATAATATCTAAAATACTTTAAAAGCGTCAGTTGTTTCCTCTAACTCATCATCGAATCAACAAATTAAGAAAAAGATTCATGCAAATTTAATGACCAAAACAATAAACTTAATTTCAGCAAAAGAAAATAGATCGATCCAAATTTCCTGACTACTGTTCATTTAAGGAAACAAAGGTCAAGATTAACCGCTTGTGGACGATTCAACTGAGTGGTAATACGCTGAGATGAACATTTCCGCAGACCTATTTTAGGATTTATGGATTATAGTCAGTCGAAAAAGAAAGCCTTCTATAATTCTTTCCCATTGAAAGGAGAAAACATCTTCCACAGGGATACACCTTCCTCTCTTGGACTTTAAACACGGACAAAGAGGAACATTACGGGGACAACAACAGTTATTTTATTTTTGGAATGGATTAGCTGAAATCATTTGTTCTCTTATAGAAAGAAAAAAAAATTAATTTAAAGAGGAAAAAAAGATCATTTTTTTAAAGCTTGGAACATCTATGATAGTAAAATAAAGAGTAATTATTCTAATATACATTCTAATTGCCAGAAAACTTCTTGGGAGGGATGCATATGTCTGTTTCCAACTCCTCTGGATACTCCACTGATACGTGTAACGAAAGAACCTACATCGAACACTTGTAAAAAAAAAGCACATTTCCTCTTTGCATTAAAATATTACTTATCATTCTGTGTCGTTTATTTATGAAAATATAGTCTTTTGAAATTGGATTATTAATTTAGAATAATAATGTATTTATTCTTAAAATGCGTATACAATATTTGGAAAAAAATTTGAATTCTGTTTTGTTATCATGTATCGCTCGTGGGTTTGTTCACTTGTTTATTATTTTTAGAAAGATATAGAAATATTTCAATGAAATGGTATGAATAATACCATTAAACGATCAATCTTCCGAAATCATATTTTCACATTCAGCTCCAACTATATTTATAAACAGAGTTTAAGTCCGTTTTGACGTAGCAATCCTGCTGTTAAAAACATATAACAAAAATATGAATGGAAATACTGAACGTATATCGACTATAAGAACATTTCCATTCTAACGAACCAGTAATGGAAAAAGAAATTATAAACGTGCTTCTTTTCATGAAAAATGATAAACATACTTTCTTTTCTAAAGAAATAGTAAGCATGTTTTTTTTTTCCTAAAAAAAGATATAAATGCATTTTTTTCCGAAGAAATAATAAACATACTAATTTTCAAAGACATTGCTTATTAAACACGCAACTTATTCTAAACATTGCTTATTAAATTTTTAAAACAGCACTCAACATTTAATAAGTAATAAAAATATTTATAAAAGGAAAATAATTTGCATAATAGAAATGTTTTTTAACACAATAAGATTAGAATCTAACTTTCTAGAAGCAAATCATGACCATAAAAACAGTTCACAAAATATTTTAAAGAATAACCATTGGGAAAATAAACACAAAATTGAAAAATATTGCTAATAAAACCATTTAGGTCAAAACACACTCAGTTTTTTAAAAACCTTTTCAGTTACACCCAAAAAACTCGAGGTATTTTTTAAAAATGATTTTCTTAAATCAGATTCAATAAACATTATAAAATCAAAAAAATTTATAAATAATTAAATATTTCCATTATTTTGAAAATCTTTTGAGTACATTCTGTTTCTAGTAAAATTACAAATAATAACTAATATTAATTAGAGGTGAACTAAGTGTTACTAATTTCAATGGCCTTCAGTTATTTTTATTAGTCTAATTATTAGGTTACATATATGAGATAATGCAGACTTCAGTAAAAATCTATATCATACATATTGACAATATTTTATTAAGTTTTTAAATTTTAAGAAACTGAAATATCTTACTTATAATTTATATAAACATAAATACCTAGAATATCTAAATAAAAAAAACTATTATAATAAAATAACCTGCATTTATAACTTAATAGTTTTTAATATTATTCATTAAAAAATATTACTACATTAACAAATTTCTTTTGAAAATATTCAGATACTGAAACAATTTGTACAAAATACTTTTTTTCAATATATCTTTACTCATTTGAAATCTCTTAAATTTATATCAAAAAGTTAATTGCTACTTAAACAACAAATTAGTATTTTCAATTAATTTATTGTTCTTCTATAAAATACAGTTAATTTCAATTAACTTATTTTCTCTGTTCACAATTTATTCACACTTTTGTAATGAAAATGTCCCTCTGATTAAATGTAATAAAAAATTTTAATATTTCAGAATTCATTTTTATTAAAATGAATTCTAAAATATTAAAATTTGTTCGTACAGAAATAATTAAACTTATTGGTTTAATTATTTCTGTACGAACACAATTTCTTTATTTTTTTCTCATTGATTTTTTTTAAAAAAATGTATTCATTAAAATGTTCAGAATCGTATTAATAGATTAAATAACTAAAACAAACTATTTCAAAAATTTGTTCTCAAGCAAGCAAGACAAAATATTGTCAACGCATAGGTTTATACAACCTCGCTTCAAAGTGTATTTAATAAAAATTGTTTAGAAGTCTCTTTTTTTTACGCCCAGCAATAATACATGAAATATTATTTCCAAATGCTTTGAATTAAATAATTACATTTTAGGTCAAATAATATTCAAGAATTATGAGAGTATAAATTAAATAATAGACAGTACTATTGTATATTATATCTCGTTTTTCATTAACTAAAATGAAATATTATCTAGCGTGAAAATAAATTTCAAAAATTCAACACTTCCAAAACAAAATTTTAAATTAACAATTCAATTATAAACTACTATTTTCAACATATATTTTACATTTATTTATTGTAAATAGGAACAATTATAAAGTAATTGTATTTATTATAAGTGCGATTTTTAAATCAACAACATTTCGAATTTTGTACGCAGTGAAAAAAATTTAAAAATATAAAAACAATCGAATATGAAAAAATTTGAAAAATGGATTTTAGAAGAAATTTATTAGTGAGTAAAAAGTAAACACCAGCACTTAAATTTATTTTAAAAAGATCATTCAGAATTGATGGTGCTTTTAAATTTTCACTTATCAATTTCTGGGATGACTTTCAATATTTAAGAACATCAAATATTCATTTTTAACTTTAAGATTGCATAATTAAATAAATTTCATTATAAAAATTATGCGTATTTTCATTTTAAAAATCTAACTCATTTTCAAATTATTTGGATAAATAAATGTAAAATTTCAATGAATAACACAAAATAAGCAAGAAATATTTAAAATAATTAAAACAAAATTAAATAAATAAAAATAAAAATGTCAACAAAATAATGATGGTTTCCCAACACACACAATTCTGTAACTTTTTTAATTAATTTAAAATTAATAAACTTTCACTTACATTACAGCTAGAAGACTATACAAATACAGCTCCATATTTGTAAACAACACCTGTTGAAGCCACGCGGTTTTTTTGTACGTACACCTTTCCACGTTACACCAAGGGCAAAAACACCTTTCTCATTCAATTCCTTCATCAAACATTCTGTAATCGAATATTTGAGTAAAAATAATATCAAAAAGTAACGCAACTGAAATAAATCCTCGCATCCAAAATCTTAACCAATCTTTCAAGATAACGGCGTTTTACTTTTGAAAGAGGTACCCCGTTCCGTTACATATGAAAAACTTTACATTTCCTTCATAAGAACTCCGATCTAAAATTACCAGAAAAATAACACCGATAACACACTAATTAGAATTGTTATACAAAGCAACAAATACTATTTACAGGTGACTTTCAGCTTCACTTTCGGAAATGTAAATTTCGAATTTCATATCATGCGGTCGTTGAGGCCACGCCCATATTTTGATGGTTTCTCTCGCAGAGGTAACTCGTCATTCCTCGATGTACGATTGGTTACTCAGGTGTACAGAATGCGAGGAATCTTGGGCTAAGTGAGGCTTACGAAGTACGTCTACTCCTAGCGACTGCTGTACGGTCGACTAGTTATAAAACATTGACTGAACTTGTTTCGTTGTTAGGGTTTAGTGAAACTGTAAAGTGCGCATCACTCGGATAAAGGTAATGACGCCCGGTTTGAGTAGTCTAGTACCCAATTAACAGTTTGTGTTCTTTTTGTTGGAGAGCACTTATCAAAAAGTATGTTACTAATAACGGTACATTATTTTATCTCAGCGGGATTTAATTCGTATGTGCGTGAGATGGAATCATTCTTTTGTGGTAACGAATTAGATCATTCAGTGAAGCCTTTTTTTTTTTTTTTTTTAGTATTGTTCTTTTTCTCGTGAACTAATTTCAATGGAGATAAAGAAAGAATATATATGACATGTGACTTTTGGCACCCAAGGTAGTTTCTCTTTCATAAAAAGAAAGAAAAAAAAAGTTCATAATCGATTTCGTTTCTATGTACATTTTACTGCTACCTTAACAATTGTTTTTAAATGATTGAACAAGTTATTTTAATAAAACATTTATGAACGAGAGTTGTTGATGACTATATTTAGACTGAGTTTTTAATTATATATATATATATAAGTGGATAAGAAAACTTAAATCAAATATCATTGATGACACAAACTTTTAACTGGTGGTAAATAATGTATATATATATTTAAAAATAAGAATCATACAGAAAAGAAATATATTTCACTTCACAAAAATTCTCGGATTTTATAATTCAATATATGCAGTTAATTAGAAAGGTTTTTTTTTTTTTTTTTTTTTTTTTGTATTTATATTATAATATATTGAGAAATTAAAAATAAAAAGAAAATAATGCACAAAGTAATTTCGGTTAAAGAAATAATAAGCAGAAAATAAGGCAGAGTAGATATTATATAAGTAGCAACATGAAGGGGAAAAAAAGTAACAGAAAGAATAAATATCTAAGAAATATAGAAAATAAATTTGAATGTACAGAGGTAAACTAAACTGAGAGAGAAGTAAAAAAAAACAAGAAAGAAGTATGTATATAACATAGAATGTTAAGACCAACAACATCCTAAGATAAAAGGCAACTAATATGGAATAGTTCATTAAATTTAATCCGATGGAAGTAAAAAATAATTTAATTTCAACAAAAAATGTAATGGTTCTAATTTTTCTATTGTTACTATATATTCAGAATACGTTTATTTTCACCTTTTTAAGCATTTGTACTCCTGCTGAACATTTAATAGAAATGAAACCTAGGAAAAAATATTTTGTTTCCTTTTATGTATTCTATTTTGTATATTCTACATTGGTAAAACAGAGAATGGTTGCGAAAGTACCATTCTCAATATATGCACAAAATTTTTTAAAAAATTCAAGGTAATGTCTTTTATGTTGCATTGAGAAGCAACACGAGGACTATTGGCGACAGACCCCGCAATTATGAGCCACGGTGTAGTGACCAGGATGACACCGGAACTGGTACCTTTCTCTCTAAACTTCCACACCACGCCAATGGGAGGACTTGGAACCTTGACAGATTTAACATGCATCATTCCCGCTACACTGCGGATTTTTGAGGCATCAGAGATTCAACGAACCGACGACTCAATGAAATCCACCGGTCACAGACGGCGACCACTAGCCTACCGTGGCCATTCTTTGTAAATAAATTACTGTTATTATTTTATTCATTTAGTTGTTGTTTGTGCAGCGACTACGGTGAGTTAGTTTCCGCAGAAAATTTGCAATCAAATAAATAAGGAATTAAGATCAAATCCATAACACACATAAAAGGGAGAAATTTGTAAATTATTAATAAACCTTGGAGCAGAACAATGTGATTAATATTGATGACAGATTTTGTTATTTTAAATCATGCTCAAAAGGCATGGACCACACCTGAGATAGCGTTTATTTCTCTTTCCTTTCAACCCACTAGGAAGACTTGTAATTCAATTCTATTTAACGAGCTGTACACTATTTCCTCACGAATGGGCTCACATAGAATCCAAACTCAAACGTGCCGCTCTATTTGAATGTCATCGGTTGTGAAGCTCGCAACCATGACTATTCGTCTACCTCGGCCAAATTTTTCATTAAGAACTAAAATTCCAACATTCTGATATCACCTTATCCTGTGATGAGATATCCCGACATTGCTCTGAAGCAATGTTAACTGAAAAAAAAAAAGCTAATACTACTCGTATTTAAAATGTTTTATAAGATAGCGCATAAATATTTGCTTCGAAATCAAATGTTTTTTTTTCCTTGACTCACTCGACAGATTTACAACTATTTTTTAATGATGAATATATATATATATATATATATATATATATATTAATTATTTTTATTATAACAGAGTGTTTCAGAATGTTTGATGGTGTCATTTTCTTTTAAATTAATATTAATACTGAAGTTAAATCTTTCTTATCTTTTTTATTCAAAGTATTGAAATTTATTTCAAGCTAATGTTGATCTAAATGAAGCGGAATATTTAGATTTTTTTCTTAAATAAAAGATGAAAAAATATCTAATGATATGTATAATGAAAGGCGCCTTTTCTCCTTTGGTAATCATAAAATTGTTTAGGAATTCATTAAGTCTTAATATATTAAGGAATTCAATTTATAAGCAAATATTCGTAATGCATTAGGCTTGTGTTAATAAAATACAAGATATTTACATTAACATGGATAAGTTTAAAAAGAAATTGCTTGCAAGCAGAGTTTCCTTTGAATTTCACAAAGAAAATATAATGTATATAAAGTTTGGGTGAGGTTTTTTTTTTTTTTTTTTTTTCCATTTTTAAATTTTTTTTAAAATTCCCCCCCCCTCTTTAAATTATCTTTTGTCTTTTTTTTCCCTCTATTTTGCTTTTATATTTTGTTTTAATTTTTGCTATAATGCTGTAAAATTCTTCAGCATTAGTAATATTTTTCTTTGATAGAGGACATTGCTACATTTCAAGTACTAGCTTTTACGGCTAAATCTTTTTTTTTTCCTGTAATTGTTAGATTAATTTATTGTTGCTGCAATGGACGTTGTCTCGTGTAAGTTTTTTTCAATCTTATAACCATTGATTAACTTTTTGATTGGTTTGTTCTTTTTTTGTTTTCATTGGATTTTGGTATATCCTACCTGAAGAATTACTCAATCTTCCGATCTAAGGAATTACTCAAATGATTTTCTTTTGAACAAATATAAATATCAGTTTCTTTTTAACGTATTTCTGTAACACCATCTCAAGGGTATATCTCACTTTGATTCAAATTTCCATTTTTACTGATCATTATATTGGCTTGATAAGAAATTACAGCATTCTAATATTTGTTCAAGGTATCTAAAAGAATATAAACCTTCTGTAAAGAAGAATGTATCGGGAACCCAACAAAAATTACTTTTCTTTGAATTTTCTAGTTTTTAGCAAATCGCACGTGCGTGTCGACCACTTCAAAAAGAGTACTAATTTGCATTACATTTTTCAACAAAACATTTTTTGATTGCAACGCAACAAACGTCTCTTTTCCTTCAAAAGTGTATCTCTTTTAACCGCTTGGTTGAATTTTCACACTCAGTAGTACAGTGCTCTTAACCCTAGAATAAATATCTGGATGAGGTGCCAATTACGATTTTCGTTGCTGTGTAATTTGAGAAACCGCGGGTGAGAACGGGAAGTCGAGGGCTGAAATAAGCAAGAATTTTATTTGGGGGTTGGGGAAGAATTCTTATATTCCGAAAAGTTGGGAGTGAATACGAAAAGCTTTTTTTTCTTGCAGTTATAGCGTGATGTAAAAAGGCATTAATTTTTTTGCAAATCATGGCAGTTACTTATATTTTGTTTCGATATTTCAAGAGAGAAATCAGACGATAGATTTTTTTTTCAAAATGATATTTGCTACTTTTGATTTTGTTGTGCATTGTAGATTTCACATTCAATCCTTCCAAACATCTAATTTGAGCTTAGGTTTCAAATTAAAGATTTCAAAGAGCTTGCATATTAGAAGATTTTTTTAAGATGAGATTTAACAGGTTTGAATATATGAATATATATATATATATATATATATATATATAAACATAAACATAAACAAGATGTAACACAATGCCCTGGGGTGCCCGCTGCCCTTACACACACATTCAGTACATCAAAAACCAAAACACATCGCATTCTTTCTTCCGAAAATATTATGGATGAGTCACAACTAGTTAGAAATACTCTCTATCCTCTTCTCCTCCTCTCTTTCTTGAGAATTTTCTAGTTATGCTTATGTGTTGCAAGCAAAACTACTATATTGAATCTCCTCAGTTCTATAATCATGTGAATAAAGAAAAAATTATTTTAGTATCAATTAACGACCTCTGAACCAGTAAAAAATTCCGATATTTCACAAATTGGTGTTAAGTCTATTATATAGATCTAATATGGTATTGTTTTTGATAAGTTGACAATATTAGAATCGTGATGTTCAGAAACTGTGATTATTACATTATGATGAACGGGAGCTTGAATATTACAGTTATTTTCTCTTTATTCTTTAATGAAAATCCATTGAAAATTCTTGATCAATAGAAATCGATGCATCAAAGAAAAATAAAACATTTCATTAATATTTAGAACACCTATAATACTAAAAAGGCTTAATTTCTTTTTGTTAAGCTTAAAAGTATTGCTTTATTTATTATTACCTATTATTAAAATTTTATTATAGATATTTTTAAGAGGTATAATTTAGCTGAAATGTTAATTTAGAAATGAATACTGAATAATTATATCCTATCTCAAAGATTTGTTCCATCCTTATTTCAGAAGTCAATCGCTCCTTGGCGACTATATTCCTTAGGGCCTTTTGAGGGGAATTGTTATTGTTGAACATAATTACTTTCCCTAAAGCAAGGAAGGGGATCCAAAATCCAATTCCACGAGCTCAACTTATTGATCAGTTTAATAAATGAGCATTAATATCGTCCAACGTAGATTTTAAATTTGAAATTATGATAAACATTTCATTAAGTATTAAGAATCGAATATATTAAAATATTTTGCAGATATTGCTTGCAAGGAATATTTAATACATTTGTTATTTTCACTAATAAAGGTATAAATACAACACAAAAGTTTTTATTGAACTAAATTTCTCCATTTAAAAAATGAATGGAACATTTTTAAAAATTATTTTATTACGTCTTTCTTATATATAGTAGTGGCCAAAATTGTGAATACTTTTGGAAATTTTTATGTTTTTTTAATTTTATGTGCTTATAAAAAATATTACGTTTCAAAAAATGCAAAGTCGCATACATCATTTTAAAGAAAATTTTATACTGAATTCAATACAAAAAAATATTCAAATATTTTCAATGTAAAAAAAAAGTTATATGTACTTTTATCTAAAAACAAAAGCAATTTGAAATGTTTTCTTATATATCTAATTTTCGTGGCCAATCACTGTTCTTGTTCTGGGAACCAATTAAATGTCACCAATGGCTTAGGAACAAATCATTATTGTACTTTGTTATGTAGAAAGAATACTGTTTCTTATGTAATGAAATTACAAATAGGATTTGTAGTAAAAAAAATTTAATATTTAGTCAAGAAGCAATGACATCAAATAAAAGAATAGATTGAACACCTATAAAGAGATGTAAGATTATTGTGTTACCAGAAAGTGGTCTTTACTTTGTTGAAATTGCTAGACAGGTGAGTGGTTCAGTGACTACATCTGGAGTCCGAAAGTTTTATTTCCGATATCAGGAGACAAATTCCGTAAAAAACAAAGTAGGAAAATGCTGGAAAAGGTGCACCACATCTGTTGATGACAAAAGAATAAAAAAGACTATGTCTCCAAGATAATAGAATGTCATCCACGACTATCAGAAATTTTCTGAATGATCCTGGTGTTTCTGTAGGTTCAAGAACAATCAGAAGAATATTAACAGATGTCGGACTGAGAGCAGAATTGCACGAAAAAAGCCTTATCTTAATTAGCAGCAGGGCAGAAAAAGACAACAATAGGCAAAAGAACACATTAATCGGACAGATGATCAGTGGTCACAAGTCTTATGGAGCGATGAAACTATTATTCGATAGCGATGGGCGAAAATATGTAAAACGTAAAATAGAAGATGAGATACATTCTAACTGCAATCAGGCAACTGTTAAGAATTCTCTTAGTATAAGATGGTATAGGTTGCCTACCTGTTATCAATGGGACACTGAATGCCAGAAAATACATTGACTCTATTCTCCAACCAAAACTTCTACCATCCGTCAAGGATCTCTTTCTCAACAATGTTTCATTTTTCAGCAGGATTCTGCTCCCTGCTACACAGCAAAATTATCGAAAGAGTGATTTTGTACAAAGAACATTTAATTGCTGTCCTGGCCAAGAAAGAGTTCTAACTTGAATCCTATCGAAAACTTGTGGCACCGTTTAAAAACTCTTATCCAAATGAGGCGCCCATAAAGTAAAAGAGAACTAATTAAGGTTATAATTGTTTCCTGGTATCATGTAATAACGAAGGAAGAGCTTAAAACTATCGTCAGCTCAATGAAACATCCATGTGAAGTTGTAATAAGGAATAAAGAAAACCCTATTAAGTATTGATAATTCACTGCAATCATCAGTATCTAATGTATATCAATAATTATCACAAATTATCTTTTTTTGAATTACAAATATTTGAATTTTGTTTTTCTGAATTGAATTCTGCGTTAAGTTACCTTTGAAATGATACATACGACTTAGCATTTTGTGAAACGTAACATTTTGTACAAGCATACAAAGTTAAAAAACATAAAAGTTTCCAAAAGTCTCCGCAATTTTGGCCATCACGAGAGGCGTTTGATATCACAACTAGGGGGAAGCAAAGATGCATCCTCTCTGGAATGCATTTTTATAATTATAATAAATTGGATAATCAGACTATTTTAAAATATCAAAATAAAAATAGGCATACCCTGAGATATCAGTTCAAAACTGGGAGATATCGACTTTGCTGATGATATTGCCTAATTGCTTTCAAGTTTTACAGACATGAAGGTAAGCACTGAGATACTGGAGGTTATTTCTAAACAAGAGAGCTTAAAAATAAGGGAAAACAAAACAAAGTTAATGAAAATGAATAGTAAAAGTAAAAATTCACTTCTAATAAATCAAAACAAACCTGATGAGATAGACTGTTTTTCATACCTTAAGGTTACAAAAGATAGAAATGGAGACGAAGAAATAAAAACTAGAATTAGGAAAGCCCAACATTCATTCAGAACTATGTATAATTTCTGGAAAACCTCAAATATAGGCAATAAACACAAATTATGTTTATTCAATGCGATACTATTAGCTGACCTTCTTTGCGGAAGTTAGGCATAGAAACGTTTTAAATCACAAGAAATGAAATTAAATGCCTTTCAAAATATATGACTCGAAGATTCTGAAGGTATACTAGGCAAATAAACTTTCAAATTTTGAATTGTACAACAAAATATCTCCCAAAGCTATTTGCGATCAAATTAAAAAATGACGTTGAATTGGATTCGACATGTACTTAGAATGGTATCCAGTGATTACATGAGAATTGCGCTGACATAGAAATCAGAGGAAAAGAGAAAAAGAGGCATACTAAGGGATACATGGCACCGAATGGTCGCAGAAGAGAAGGATTTCTTAGAATGTCCAGGTTGGGGAAATGCCCAGGAGTCAGAGTTGGATTGAGTTTAATGGCGTAATTACCTGTTGTGTCCTCAGGCACCAGTTTGATGAGACGAGAAATGATTATATATATATATTCATTGCCATAAGAATTTGCGCACCAAAAAAGAGTAGTCCGAATAAAACGAAATTTTACATACGTAATAAGTACAACGTTAATGTAAGTGATTGCAAAATCAAAGCAAAATGATCATTTATTTTAGGAAAATTATAAATGAATGAAGGCTTTATCAGCCTACTGAGCCACATCCAGCATGAATGCTTGATGAGATACGGTCAGGAATTAAGGCATACAAGTACCGTATAATGTACTGCAACATGTCGTTCCACAGTTGCTGTAAACGTGCCTTTAATTCAACCAAACTCATAGGCTGTCCACTTGCCATCCTAAATTATTCTATATATGCTCTATCGTTGACAAATTTAGGGATAGGGTAGGGAAAGGAAGGGAAGGGAAGGGAAGGGGAAATGTAGCAGAGGCAATGTCCTGTGAAACCCTTGCTTTGTGTGGTTGAGCATTGTCCTGTTGAAAAATGGCACATGAAAGCCCTGCTATGAGTGGTAACATATGTGGCTGAAGAATGGCACGTACCTCTGGGCTGTCATGGAGCCGGAAATCAATATTAAGGGTGGCCGTGTGTCACATACGATGGTACTCCATATCATCACACCAGTTGTGGGAGCGGTATACCGCTGTATAGCGAAGGCATGGTTAAGACGTTCACTACTGGACCTCCACATACGTAAAGGATTGTCATCACTGCCCATATCCCAATTGAATCTGAATTCCTCGCTAAAGACGTCCTGATTCTATTCGGTTGCAGTCCAATCCCTTCGAGTGAGACACTATTCTAAACGGAGGGACAGTGAGGGTGTCAATGGCAGTGCACGTAATGGGTGTCGTGGTGGCAACTGTCTTTCAGCCAAGTGTCTTGCAATGGTACGGGCTGACACAGAGGTCCGTAGTGAAGATGCTTCCTGTGTATGGATGGGAGTAATGAAACATTTGGCGCTATGCGTGTGTGTCGTATGATGTGATGGTCTTCTCAACTATTGATCTGTCGAGGGTGTTCTGAGCATCGTCATCGCGTAATAAACCTATCTCTTGTCCACTGGTCTCAACATTTCCTAAGAGTAAAGTCAGAACGGCCTAGGTAGTAAGCTAATAGCCGAGGTGACCACGTGGCGATTTTCCAGGGGCTTACGTGTTTTATAATCCAAGGAGAACGAAGTTGAACGTTCTCTGGTGGTATTACGCAATGCGCAATCACGCTTTATTTGCAATCATTTACATATCTACTTGACACGTTGTTATATTCATGCCAAGTTTCATAATAACCACACTCTTTCTTCTTGGTGAGCAAATTTTACGGCAATGAGTTTGTATATCATAAATTTGATCCCAGAAAAAGACGAAAATTCATTTTAAGCAATAATTACAATATATAATTCAAATTATTGATTTAAATTATGTGCATTTAAATTCAATTGAAAATTCATTTACATGAATATGATTTTAAAGTGATATCTCTCTATTTTATAAATTATAATGATCTTATACATAATATTCAAATAATGCTATTGATTTCAATCAAAACTATTTAATTCTTAACACTTTAACTCTCAAACTATTTGAACTTCATAGTCGTTAAGAAATACACCTGTTTCCAAAAATTAAGAAATGATCCAAAAATATGCGTTTACACTGCCTAAAGTAAATAAATTTCCATTAAAATAAGTCAATTTATAAAAAAAAATTATTCTGTTTCAGAATACGATACACAAAATAGTGGAGCTGCTGTCGTTTAACTAAAACAATGAAGATGTGTTTGAAAACAGACTTTAAAAGGGTTTGTATTTTAAATAAAATAGAGACTACGTTATGAATTTTCAAAATAACTATTTTTAGATTATTATTCACCATCATATATCTGAAGAACTACAATGGTGTGCCACGGGGAAGATAGAAAAAAGTTAAGTTAAAAATTAAATAAAACCAAAAGTTAAAAATTGAATAAAAATCTAAAAAGGTGGGAGGGGAAATACTTCACTTGTCTAAGTGAAGAAATAATAAGAGGCGGTCATGTACAAGAAAGAAAACGCCGAAGAAACGTAAATGAAATACGAATCAGACAAAAAAAGCGGTGTGGAAATCCGCGCTCTAAAAATTTGAAACTAAAGGAGCAATCGACAAGGAGCCGCTTTTCTTAGATCGTGAGTTAGAGACTGTGACTTTAGTCACAAAGAAGAGAAGATAAAATTTCCACATATCGGAGATGAACAAAAAAGTAAGTGAGTCGCATCCTTTTATATGAAATTTATGTATAATGAAATATTATCAAACAAAAACAGGCAACCAAATAAACTATATTGACTCAGTGGAAAAATGTCTCAAATTAAAAGTTAAATCTTCTAATTTTTCAAAAGAAAACTGGACGTTTTAAAAATGCCAAAAAACAAACTGCATTTTACCAAGATCAATAAAAACACTATACATGCTCCACATCTTATTAGTAATCGAATTGTGAAAACTGGAAAACTCACACAATTGGCGAAACTTGAATAGCTATACAGGATTCAGTTACTTTCAGTGAAAGAATCTTACAAGATGTCGAAACAATACCATTTTCAAATGATACAGTAGCTCGCAGAATTCATGAAATGTCTCACTGAGCTGAAAATCAACTGCTCCATAGATTTAAAAAATTTTTTGCTATTACTGAATGAGTCTACTGATATGCTACAAGAATTATTACTGCTGCTTGTTTTCATACGTGTTATGTGAAACAACGAATCTTTGAAGTTATGTTATTTTGTGAACCAATTATTCGAGGAAGTAGCAAAGAAATATCCAAGACTCTCGACATTTACATGAAATCCAAAGATATCAAGACTGTTACAATCGCACTTATTTGAAAAGCTTCGCGCAGAGATGGGGAGCAGCTACAAATCACTTTTTGTGCTTATGGAAGTACTTTGGCTGTCGAGAGGGAAATTGATAAAAAGTCTTGTGGGACTCTATGCAGCAGTCGCATTTCTTTTGAGCGATAGAAAGGAATTAGTAAAATGCAATGTTGCACGATGTGAAATTTGTTATGAAATTCACGCATTTTGTAGAAATATTCACCAAAATTAATGCTTGAAATTTACAATTACAAGACATGGCAGGT
>BMAW01057424.1:2330057-2347705 GCA_019974015.1 Nephila pilipes | reverse complement strand
TGCCCTAATCTCCTCATATGTTCCATAATTAATACGAATTTCATCTTTCAAAATCTGTAGCATGCCTATAAATCCAGCCATTTGAATTCAAACTTTTAACACAGACACCAAAAAGACATCAAAAAGGAATTAACTCTGACGGGAGATAAAAAAAAATCCTATTAGTAGGACATTGAAATCTATGGAAGAAATATTGAATCTTAGATGTTTCCTGACACAAAGGAGATATAAATCTATCCATGAAAGTGACATCCTCTCTCTCCGTATATTACACGACCCCCTTCAGCTCTTTCCACGCTGCGAGGTACTCACCGAGATGCTGACTGCGAAGATTTTTCAGCCTTACTCAGGATATGATTTCCTGCAACGGCGTGAATATCCCGAAGTGTCCAAAGAAAAACTTATCTTTCCCCATTCCCACACAAGACACTTTTCATTCTCTCTCTTTCTAGGCGCTTTTTGCCAGTTTCCTGTTCCTCGAATAAGACACTAAAAACGACTTTTCGGTTCTTTCTAGGGTCTTTTAAAATGGATCATTGCGAAAGACGGGATATCATCCGAATCGGGGACTATACAAACATAAATACATTCTTATTTCAAGTTTCTTGGGATCATGTCATATATTTGCAAATTTACTGTTAAGCAAATTTATTCTGTATAGTTCAAGAAAGTGCCAAACTAATGGAGAATACTTCAAGTGAAATGTAGAAAATTTATTTTGAGAAAATATTTAAGATCGAAATTTGACATCTAATATCAAAACCAAATATTATAGAAGTTCTAATGAATGCATTTTCCAGAAATCGATGTAAATTATGCAAAGTGGCTATTAAATAGAAAATGGAGAGCCTAAATACAGTTATTGACTCCCAGCCATGTAATAAAATCAAAAAATGAAAAGTAATTTCATTTAAACCTAATAGAGTAAACTTATTATTATCATCTTCCAGTATTAAGATATGCTGTGATATAATCTCTAAAGATTTATAAGGGGGTATGGCAAAGTTTTAATTATTACTAAGAATTACGAGTAATCAAGTTATCCGGATAAAATTTACTCTGCTCATTAATTGACTCCTATTTACATAATGTTGTAAATTACAGCTATTAATGGTGTTTCAGGAAGCCTTAGATTGAAATAACACACAGTATGGAGGAAAAAAAGACTCATAGTATGATTAAGTTTCTCTATTTGAAAGTTTACACTAGCCGGCCAAACCATGATGAAATAATGGTTGTTTGTGAAAATAACAAGCCATCATATGACGCTTTGTGAAGTGGAAAAGAAAATTTTAAATTGGCTTTATGTCCCTCATAGATGATTTAATACCAACATTGCGAAAGATGCTGCCCCAAGAATGAAAGTGGAAGGCATCCTTCTGAAGAAAGTGGAGAGGAATCTTCGAAATAATAATGAATGAGACTGATTTTAGTTATGGAGTGTGTAGAAAATTATTCAACTAGAACTGCACGTATCAAAAGTGAGTTCCACGATTGCTGACTCCTTTTAAAAAGCAAACACGGTTCGACCTGTCGATGGTGAGATTAAATTTTATGAAAAAAGAAACGAAGATGATTTTTTGGTCACCTGGTAACTATAGACTAATACTGAATAAATTATTCAGAGACCAAAGAGATGAATAAGAAATAGAAGCCCAGCGGTTCACCTTCCGTCGAGAAAGCTAAGGAGTAGAAGCCTGCAGGAACTTTTTTGGGAGTGTCATAGAGTCATCTTTAGAGACTGCCTGAAGAAGGGTCAGATCAAAGTGCCTATTAATGCACACTACTGAACAAATTGCGGTCAAAATTGCGGTCTGATCAAAAATGGCGTGATATGATCATCAAAGGCACTTGTTTTCTTATTGTCAATACACTTTCTCACTAATCTCGAAGGGGGAGGGGCTGAGAAATCCAAGTGATGTAGCTTTGAAATTTTGTTACATCCACGCCTTCTCTCAATCTTGCCACAGGCGACTTTTTTCTCTACTAGAACTCAGTACACCATTGCGGTATCAGAGATATGACAATACAATTGACGTTATTCAAGAATGGAGCAATGGTTTCGCTAGAATCTGCTGATTTCTGTAACGATGGCCTCCGTAAAGTCAAGAAAATCTGGGATGAATGCATTACTCTTGATGGTTAATATGTAGAAAAATCTTAAGAATAACATATAGAAATTAAGTTTCTATATCGATTATTTTCGAAATAGTTAAACTTTCACGATACCTTTCTCATGTATTTAGCCGATTGTCAGAAAATATGATAGTTATTTCAGTCTTCAATTCTTTAAATTTGAAAAAGAATCGTTTCTGCGTTGCACATGGAAAGAAATTTAACAGTAGAAGATCGTAGAGTAATAAAATACTTCCAGATAAGCAGAGTTTGACTTTTCTAAAATCAATGGTTTCCTTTATAAGAACGTGTGTTTGTAAGATCATTAGGAAAAATTTGTGTGTCATGTGCGTGGGTGAGTGTGCATTATAGATTAAAACTCAAACATTGTTAGGAACATTCTGCATGAAGTTGCAAAACCAGGTATCGAAATACTAAGATCTTAAAACATCATACAGTTGCTCATTTTCTATTCAATATTTCAAAATGGACAAGAATGTTAAGCACGAAGGGTATGTAAAATTTAATTCAATTTGGTTGCTGTGTGAGCTGACAAACGTTTTAAAACGCAGCTGATTGTAAAGAAAGATTGGATTGAATTAAAGTCATTTTGGAACTAAACAATGGTTTATGGGCGACAAGCATCACAAACTTGTATCAGGGTCAAGATTCTCTTTCATTTGGAATCTCTCTCTCTCAAAAGTTTTGTACCATGTTATGTGGGGACGTTCCAGACAAATTTAACTTACTGTAACTTTCGTTATTGCACTCGACGGTATTCGACGAAGGCTAGTCTTGAGCCAGTGGCACAGATGATGCAACGAATTACTGCGAAAAAATTGCATAGCAAAAACCTTCAAAATGAGTCATTCATCACTAGCAGTGAGGAAATTCTTTGCTCAGAACGACGCGTTCATATTCTTCCCAGTTATAGTACAAGTGTTATTAAGTTCCCCGAAATTTCTTTTTTGTTTTATGTCAAGAAATATTTCTTCAAAAGACGTCATTTTGAGGCAACTTCAAATTTCTTATCGATTGAGATTAAAGTTTTGAAAAATGTTTTAGATGAAGATTCCTTTTTGAAAAAAAGTAGCATTATTAGAATTGTAATATATAATTTAAAAGCCTGTTTTGAAAGCAATTAACCGTAATTCCGCGTTTGTTCAGCTTAATGTATTTTGATTAATTTACCACCAGTAATTTCAAGATTTAGAGCATTTTCCCAGTAATTTATTTTTTATTTTAATGAAATCTGTGGTATGGAAGAAAAAGCTATTTTAATTAATTCTATAAGTTTAATGTCTGGGTACTTCAGAATTACGATGCAACACATACACTCCTTGTAAACAACCTATAATCATTATTTATAGACTAATTAACGAATAATTATATCTATTGCACATTGCTTACAAATAATCTAATAAATTTACGACTATTACTCTAATTTTAGAGATATTTGTAACAAAATTTTATTAAGTACAACTTTTAATGTCTCTATTGTGAAATGATTCTTAGCATATTCCACATACAAACTCCTATTTAATGCTCTGTTTTTCTTTTTTGGTAACGCAACAGATCTATTTTATTATATTTAACTAAGAACTGAGTCTAACATATTAACTACAATTATAACTATTATTACTTTCCTGTTGAAAAAGAGAAAGATATGAGGTATAAAAAAAAATTTAAGTAGATTCAGAATCCCGAAACTATTCCATTTGTGATAATTTATTTCAGTTTAAGTGAGCCATCTCAAAGGAATCTTCTGTTATAACTGAAATTCCTTACAGAAGCCATTTTATTCTACGACCTCTTTTTAGTGGAACAAAAACAGTTTGATTTCTAGCTTATAGTTTCAAGATCTATAAGTATACAAACTCACAGTCAAAATTATTGCATACTTGCTAAAAAAACAGTATTTTTTTTTATTTAGTTTTTTATATGTATACATGTACATTTTATATTTATTATGTAGGTAAAAACTATCACTATGAATACGCATCATACGATTACTTTTCATTGAAAGTATACAATATTTATCAAATCGAATCTTCATAAAAATATAACATGACATTTATGTACGTTGCAACATGAGATATTCGTAAACCTTCCCTTAAAGGACATCTGGGTTTTCTTTCTGGCTTTATATTTAAGTCTCTAGCTCCTTTCCATCCAAATGAAACTTAGTTAAAATTAGGTAAACATTAGAAGTGTAACGAATATATATAATCAAACGAATATCAAGCAAATATATAGATAAATATAAAAATAATAGAAAAGGGGAGAAGGCTTTGAATAATGCGCTGGTGTTATTTATTTGTCTGTGTGATCTATAAGGAGAATGATCCGACACCGTCTTGTCGAAGTTTCCTCATTCCGGATTTATTGACTTGGTATCCCAGTAATATTTGATATTTAATATGAGTTGTTAGTACCGTATGTAGGAACAGTGAACTAACAGAGAGTATTCCCCTTTTAAAAGAAACGATAAATAAGGCTTTGAGAAAAGTAATTGAGTAGATTCTTGAATTGTATTTGCGCTCCTATTTTAATTACTTTACCTGTGCTTGGAATAAAGTTGAACTTTAGATCTGTGATAAGACTAATATTTAAGATGATAGACGAGATGGGTAATAGCGATACGCCTCAACTTTGTGAAAAAACAAGCTGATATTTATCACTTGTCCACAATTATGCTCTTACTACTGAATATCGATACTTGTAATTTAATTTTTCAGATTACGAATTTAATTTTTCAAATACTTGTCATTATCTTTCATTCAAATTCCGAAGAAATCGATAAATTGATATATAGTTTTATGAAATAAACTATTAAACTAAACCAGAACAACGATTGTAAGCAAAATATTAAAGTAAAATAAAAATCGTTAGACTGTAATAAAATTTGAAATAACATTTTATTTAATAATATGTTATCAAAAACATTTGAAACGAAAGAAAATTGACTGTAGACAATAAAGATTAATTTTATTTTGGACTCGGTTGGGGTTTTTTGTAATAAATTTTATTCGCACATTGACCAATCTTTTCATTCAATTTCTTGTTTATTTCCTGTAAGTTTTCTGTCTTCATTATTAAGTATTAAATTTAATGGTCAAAGGAAAATGAAAAATTGTCTATAGATCACCTTTAGTTTGAGGTTTCCGAGTGAAATCTTCTATTTCTATAAAGGAATGAAACTCGATTTGTTCCAATTCTTTTTCCTTTCGTAACAAAAAGGAACTCGAAAAAAATAAAACATCTAATATATCTAACATCAAAATCAAATAATGTATTATCAGAGCCGGAAACAAATATTTCATCAAAACAGATAATGTATCATCAAAAAGCCAAAATCAAAAAATTCATTCTTCAGAAGATAAAAACAATTTTTAATTCTAAAAAATAGTAACCATAATTGCATTACAAGTTTGAATTTGCCAATTTTTCCCTTTCGCAAAATCTCCAAATGGTAAATGAAAATTTCTGAATAATAGATCTAAATACGAAATGAAATAATTTAGTGTCGAATATAAACTCGGTTTTGTTTCTTTCTTTGAAAACCAATTTTCATGTTTCCTTCATTAATTTATTTTGTAAAAATAAAAAAAAATAGTCCTGTTCCTAAGAAAGATTCATACGCAAACATATGTAACATTATATTTTACAAAAAGATTTCTGTATAGTTTTATTCTGAATTTTATATTTCTGATAAAATCATAATATCAATGAAATCATTTATTTTTTAGATGCTATTTTCTTAACAAATTAATTAAAGAAAAAAAACCATGTGATACATCACTTCAGAATAAGTTTATTACACATCATAAGTGCGGTAGGCATACAATTTTGTAAAATTAAAAAATTATTTAACAAATATCAAAGTAAAATATTAATTAATGAAAATATCAAGTATAGATATATATTTCATTATTCGAGGAATCTTATATCTTTTGGCCTTTGATCTGTATTTAAGAGAAAGTAAAAAAATTTCTGCCCAAATTGGTCTTTTAAATAAATTTAAGAAAGTAATTCTGCATAAATAAAGCTTGAATAAATATTAAAATAAACGTATCTGTTCTAATATTTGCAACTTTAAGTAATCGTATAAAATTTAAAAAAATATTTGTATTTTTATGAAAACCTAATAAAAGAATGAAATATTTCAATTAGTCCACAAAATATATTGTGATAAAATATGCTGACTGTCGCACGTTAAAATGAACTGCGCTTCAAAAATTTTATGTGCTGAAATTTTGAACCTTGCTGAATGAAATACCAGGTCATTTTAGAGTCCCGCTGCTCCTCGGATTAAAAACAAAGAGAACAGGATTCGCTTACTAAACACTTCAGGATAAACTCTAGGAATTATTTTTTTTTTTAATTTAAATTAACCATAGTATAAAATTTTAGTTTTCCCTTTGTTTACCAGATATAACGCTAATATGAGCCTCTGAATAAAGAGAACAAATAATCAACCAAATAAAAGTCAGGAAATAAATAGGAACTATGCACTAAAATGTAATCGCAAAGTAATGTTAAACCAGGGATTCCCAAAGTGAGCACCACAGAATATCATATTTTTAACGCTTACATATAAGTCATGCTTCGACAAAGGGTAGGTCACCTTGGGAAAACCTTCGCTTAAAAAGGGTACCATGAGTCAAAATAGTTTGAAAACCACTGGACTAACCTCAATTTAAATCTACATCAACTGTAAGAGGCAGTTCAAATAAACTCCTGTTCAACGACATAAAATCAATTTGCCTTATACCTTTGATTACTTACATAAGAGCACCCAACAGAAAAAATATTACTGTAACTTGTATAAATCAGAGATATTAAATGCTTCAAGACTAAATATTTTAAAGTCATTTTGGAAAAGGATAAAAATTAGAACTTGTAAAAGCTGATAAGAGAAAAATAAAAATTATTAACTACTTTGTTTATATTTATCTTTTAAATTTTGTTGTGCATTTCTATCTTTTACCCATATGGCATTAGTTAGAGTTGTTAGTGGTAATCAATTAAAGCGTCCATTCAGTTGAAACGTTTTTGACCTACTTAAACACATAATAATAAAAACGAAATTACTCATCGAGTTCCCAAACTTTTCATTTGTATTTCTTTAATTTCAGAAGGTCATTTTTTTCCTACCCAAGGTGACTGAGCTTACCGAAAAGGATTTAGAGCTATAAAAGCCAGTCCCCTGGGAAGATAATCATCCTAGCTCTAGAACCAGCACCAATTTAAAACGATAAAATTACAAAACCTATTTACATGTAATCAACAAATATAGACTGAAAGAGGTAGTACAAGAGAGCACAAGTAATTTACAATATTCCAATAAAATATCAGACAAAAAGAAACGGCGTTAAAAAAAGATAAATCAGTGTAAGCAAAAGGATAAGAATCCCATTCAAGCCCACACGGAAATCAAGATCAGGCAATACAAACAGAATATTAAGACAGTAGTATGAACTAAATTTAAAAGAGTGAAGAAAAAATATTACAAAGTGGAATTAGAACTAGTAAAAGTAAACAGCTACTTGATTGTTATCAAAGGTAATTCATAACATCCAGGCAGTTAAAGAATTAAATACAAAAATTCAAAATTACGGCTTCAAATCAAAAAGAAAACCAAATATGCAAACAATACTCACACACACATAAATAAACAAAACATACACACTCACACCGAATAAAATTTTATTTATTCAGGAATACATAAAATATTTTAATTAACTCAAAGTAAATATCAAGGCTAAATTCAAATAGACTCAAAAAATAAGAAAAAAAAATTAATCAAGATTATTGGAAATTTCTGAAGCTATTTTAAACATGAAATAAATTTCTGACATATAATAGTTATAACATAAAGAGGGGTTAGCCAAATAGGATTCGCACTGTTGATAGATTTAACGAGATGAAATTATTTTGAATTTGGACAATGGAACGCATATTGTTCCGCATTTCCATCTGAATCACAACCACAATTAGGTTTAGTTTTCAGTTTAAATCTGTAAAGACAAGATATAAAAGGACGACTATAATTAGTTGAAAACTGGATTATGTGTGTGTGTGTGTGTGTGTTTGTGTGTGTGTGTGTGTGTGTGTGTGTGTGTGTGTAATGAGACTGAGTTGTGAGTGAATGTAGGGAAAAAGAGATGTATTGCCAAATTAACGGCTAAAATATGAGCCAGGCCGAAATATTTCTTCAAAACTTAAAATAGAGTAAAATAAAACTCTTTACTATCTAAATATGATTGAGTTATTTTTATTTAGAGTAATCAAGAGATTATTCCATTATTAGAACTCTTATTACGTAAAGATACTGAGAACAAGGATTGCTTATATAAATATGTCACATGTCTCATTATCTTTATCAATCAATACGTAATTTCTTAAATAACGAAATATTTTAAGGGGGAAAAAAGGAGTTGCATTATTTTCGATTTTAAAAAAATTGTTTTCATACACTGGAATGCGTTTTGTATGCTACCGTTTAGTGCTTAAGTTGATCGTAGACTATTTGTTCAAGTTCTTATTATGAAAAAGAAAATATGATCTTTTCTTTACTTGTCGGGGAAAAACGCGATTTTAGAACTGAAGGAAAAGAAAAGATTGTAAAGAAAGGATAAAGTTTTTCCAACC
Organism: Nephila pilipes; assembly: GCA_019974015.1. Lineage (NCBI taxonomy): Eukaryota > Metazoa > Arthropoda > Arachnida > Araneae > Nephilidae > Nephila > Nephila pilipes. Next base: position 2,338,936 of record BMAW01057424.1, on the reverse strand, counting down.
ATTTTTGAGAAAATGTCTTCTTTTCCAGATAGCTTTATAAGAAGACTAATAATAAAATAAAAGAATCTGGGATTCCTGACTTTCCTCCTCGCAAATAACGGTTGGTGGAACCCTTTTTTTCTGTCTCTCTGCCTCTCTAAAGTTGTCTGTACCGTGATCAATACGAAAATTACACCGATTTTGAAAAGCGGCAGGAATCAAGAGTGGCCAGACAAAGGTGACATCGCAAGATGACAAGATTTCTTTTTTTACCCCATAACTTCGAAAGGATAGGAAAAAAACCGTTCGAAATTTAAACTCACGTTCTGAAGACAGTTTTTTTCCCTCTTACTCCGTATTATTAGTAGAAAGATGTATTTTATTTTTTGCTCCTGATTTCATTCTTCGACACTTTTTCTTTGCTTTTTTTTACCCCGAACTTACTCTTTTTGAAAAACATATCTTAAGGGACGGTAAAAATATCTCGTTTTCTTTGCTTACATAAAATTATGATTTAAATCAAATACAAAGTAAGCAATTACTTTGAGGAACTCTTTCTGTGTCACATTCTGTTTCTTTCTATATAATAAAATTAATTAATTTTGTATTTTTAATTTATTCTGGAGAAGGGTTATAATTAATCAAAGTGATTGTAACAACATTACATTACCATTTCATTATAAACACTATCTACTATACAAGTCAATTATAAGGTTTGGTTTGGTTGGTTTTATTAACGTCACACTAGAAGCTACACGAGGGCTATTGGCGATGGATCTCGTAATTTTGTCAAGTGACGTGTCAATTATAAGGAAAACTAAGACAGCTAAAGAATGACTTTGAAAATGATCTTAATTCAGACATTTGAAAAAATGTCAACAAAACTCTAGCACTTTAAATATATGTTCAAAAAACTGTGTCAACATTTTTACTTATAAATTTTTAATTTTTTTATACTTTTAAAAATACATATCAGGTTATAATTTATTCATTATCTTAAACATTTTTTACCTATCTTTATCTATTAACTCAACATACAACTCAAAGAACATTCCGAATTTGATATGGAAAGATAGTAAAATTCTCTGGTCAATATTTAAGCTAATTCCAAGAAATTTACATGAGATATCCAAATTATACCGGATTCAATTTATAAGCAAAAATGGTGACGTAAAAACAATAATTAAGTAGTTTTTGCTGATGATGTTTTAAACAATTCTCATAAAACATTGTACTTTGAAGTTTTAAGTACTAATATATGAAATGATATATTTTACAGAAGATATATATATATATATATATATATATATATATATATATATATAAATATTTGGTTTAAAAAGAAGGAGGAAGGAAGATATATTTTCAGACCTTCCCTGCAAGGAAAAGTGAAATCGTACGCTCAATACTGGCTACAAGAAACCATCAGGATGCCTTTACACATGGTAAAATGATCGATAACTTAAAGAGAGGCGTAGTTTGTTGTTGCACAAAAGTTTGAAATTGACAAAAGTGTAGTTTCAAGAGCTTGGAAAGCCTTCCAAATGACAGGAACAGCTGTAAGAAAGGATGACGGTGATTGGTCGAAGAACGCAAAGAGATCTGTTGACCAGTTTATTGTTCTACATGCAAAAAAGACCGGAACCAGTAATTGGACAACATTGCTCAAAAGCTGCATACGACAACCGAACAATATGTATCAAGGTTTACTTTGGCAGGATGTCTGCATTAAGGTGGCCTTTTCTCCAAGCATCCTAAAGGCTGCATACCAAGAACAGTAGCTTATCATCTGCACCACTTACAAGAACATTACTTTACATTACTTTGTGTCAAGAACATAAAGGCAGGACAAAGAGTCACGTTCTCTTTGCTGATGAGAGTCATTTCAGTCTGAGCAACGATTCCCTGCGCTATTTGATTCTCCTTGGAGGGAGACGCGGTTTCATTCTACTAAAATTAGGAAAAGAGGCTATTGTAGTGGTCCTGGAGTGTTTGAGTGGGGAGGCATTTTGTTGAATGGATTAACCGAGCTCCATATTTTCTACAGCAGCTCACTTAACGGAGACTGCAACGAAATTTTCCTCCCACACGTACGTCTGTTCCGAGCTACTAGACTTTATTTTTGTGGACGACAATGTCCATCCACACATGAACTCTGCTGTTGAGAAGTTTCTAGAAAGTGAGGATATCGGCAGAATGGATTAGCCAGCATGCTTCCTTGATTCAAATCCCATCAAACATGTATCTGGAAGCAAGATCGTATCCTTCGGGAAACACCAGAAAGCTAAAATAGATGCTCCTCGAAGAGCAGCAACTCTTACCTCAAAAACTGCTGGATAATTTGGTACTGAGTATGAACAGACGGTATACCATTACGGTTATCGGAGGTCATATCCCTTACTAAAGGACTTTGGTTTGTTGTTCTTCTATCAATAAAGCATTTTTATGTTTGTACCATAATGTAAGCGTATAATTCATGATTTGTTTCCTATGTTTTCATTAACCCTTGAGAGCTACATTGTGCCTCTAGTGGGAATTTCATGTCACCTAGTTAATTTTTTTCGGAATTGTAGCACAATCACAATCTGTAGAGTTACTTAAATTTTTCACATTATATATATATATATACATTCATGGATAAAAAAAATTAGCGCACCAAGAAGGAGTCGTCAAAATGAAACGAAATTTTACATACGTAATGACTACTTTGATATAAGTAAATGATTAGAAAATCAAAGAAAAAGGATCATTTATTTTAGAGAAAAACACAAAAGAACGGAGGATTTAATACTCTGTTGAACCCCCTGTAGCGCGAATGCATGATGCGATGCGATCGGGCATTGAGGCATACAAGTTCTGTATGATGTCTTGAGACATTTCGTTCCATATTTGCTGTAACCTTGCCTCTAGTTATTCAAACTCGTGGGATGTCCAACTCACCCTTCCAAATGATCCCAGATATACTCGATTGGAGACAAATCTGGGGATCGGGCAGGCCAAGGAAGGGTAGTAACAGTGCGGAGACAGTCTTGTGACACCCTTGCTGTGTGAGGCCGAGCATTGTCTTGTTGAAAAAAGGGTTCTTAGGAGCCGTTGCATGAGTGGTAACACATGTGGTTGCAGGATGTCATGGACATACCGCTGAGTTGTCATGGTGGCACGGATCATTACTAGGGGTGACCGTGTATTGTAGGCAATGGAACCCCACACCATCACACTAACTGTGGGAGCGGTGTATCGCTGTAAATCAAAGGCAGGATTGAGACGTTCACCGTGGGGTCTCCACACACGAACGCGATTGTCATCACTGCTGAGATTGAATCTGGATTCATCGCTAAAGATGACCTGGTTCCATTCCGCTGCAGTCCAGTTTCCGTGCGCGGCACCACTCCAAACGGTGGCGTCGATGGGTGGACGTCAAGGGCAGCACACGTAATGGGCGCCTTGATTCCAAATGTCCTTTAGCCAGGTGCCTTCGTATTGTTGGAGAAGACACAGGGCCCCCTAGTGAAGGTGCTACCTGTGCCTGGATGGTGGCCGATAAAGCAGTTGGCTGTACGCGTGCATTTCTTACGATGTGGCGGTCTTCTCGACGACTGGTCTGTCGAGAGCGTCCTGAGCCTGGTCTTCATGTAAATGACATCTCTCTCGGATCCACTGGTCCCAACACCTCCTCACAACACAATCAGAGCGGCCTAATAGATGAGCTACTCGCCTAGCTGACCACCGAGCTTCCATCATACCGATGATTATCTCCCTCTCAAACTGCGACAGCTGCTCCTATTGTCTTCGAAAACGGCGTAATGGCCTGTCTACCTCAGCTCTTCCTTTGTAAATGATTCAGCACACTCAAGCAAGCTTTGGTTACCTGTTTTATAATCTACGGAGAACGACGTTAAATGCCCTCCACCGGCTATACGTAATGCGCAATCACGCTGTATTTCTAATCATTTGCATATCTCCTCGGCATGTACCTTCATGCCAAGTTTCGATGGGGGGCGTCCGAGCGCAAGAATCCGAACGCAACTTCCGAACGCAATGGGTGAGAAGAACGCAATTATTTCTTGGTGCGCTAATTTTTTTGTCTATGAGTATATATATATATATATATATATATATATATATATACTCGTTGATTATCTTGTTTTATCACGTGACGTTTCCTAGTATTACAGTCATATTTAATTTGATTAACGCTAACTTTTGACCGAATGAAAGCCTAGAAATGTTAATCACTGACTTAAAAGTTTTGTTCATTCCTTTTTTTTTAGATTTTTGTTTTTGCAACACTTATTTATACTTTAATGATATGTTTTTTTGTTTTTTTTTGTTAAGTAAAATACGATTTTTTTATCGTAACACGGGAAACGTTTTCGAAAACAAAAAAGAGGGGAAAGTAAAGTTTTTTGATAATTTCCTTACATTAAATTTTATTGTAAATTAACAATTTTTCAAACCTTCTTCTGTCCATTAACATCCTATTTACTGGAATACCTTTGAAAGTATATAAAATATAGCAGTTTCAAATTCTCTAATTACCGTTGTTGAGATAATAGTTACTGACATATAGCAATAAAAGAGGAAGGATTATTTTATATTTTCAATTTCTTTTATCAAAAGATGGAAACATAAAGCTTTATTAAACATCTTAAAATTACATCAATTATTTTTTGCAATTATTTACAACAAATTAAAAGTATTCTTTAAATTTTTAGAGGCCACTGAATTTCTACATATAAATTACTCTCTTGCTTAATCTACCAAATACTCAAACTACTGATAGCCGATTGTTTGACTTTCTTTTTCTTAAGTGAGACAGATATGGTTCGGAGAAAAAGCATACTAAAGTGTAGTTATTTGTTCTGTGAAACTCTCCGACCACTTTATGGCTCCGAGCCATTGACCATATGCGAGTCACGTGTCAAAGTTGTCTTTACAAGAAATTTTTTTCTCATAGAATGGGTGAAAATATTTCTCTGAAAAGAACATGATGGACTTTCTTTAGATTTTACCATACTTTGGACAGTATTCTAAAAAGAGTATTCGAGTAGCTATGAAGATTATAAAGAGAATAATAATGAAAATCGTTCGAAAAGTTAAAAAAAGAAAACTAAATTAAACTAAATTTTTTTTAAAAAAATGTAGTAAGTAATTATATTTTAAAAAAACTAACAATGATACTTGAAATTACTTTTATCTAGTGAAAAAAAATTTCCAAGAAGTACGGTTAAAAACAATTTACGTTATATTCTGTTTATTCCATTGACAATTGAGTATTCCTGCTTTTATATTAATATATTTTATTATTTCTTTTTATAAATTTTTCATTTTATTCTTTCTTTTTCTTTTAAGGTTGCGTGTATATTTAAAATCTCATGAGCTTAATATAAAAACAGAAGTTTTAAAAACTGAATTTTGGGGTAATTTCAAAAATCTGGATAAAAAATAAGATTATTCACGTACAATATAAATTTATATCAGTTTTTAATGCAAACTCCTTCCTATAAAAGTGCAAATTCCTTCCTATATATATATATATATATGTAGACAGTGGGGTGATGAGATTGTTCATCCCGAATCTACGATGGTTTGCTCTTACGCAAAGGGCTGGTTGTCTAGGGGGGAGTAATTCCATTACCGGACTCTATTATGACTTCGTAGGAATTCAATGATGAGACTCAACTTGTTTTACTTCGTTTAATATTTGGAGAAATGAAGATATTTACACATTGAACTATATACAGGTTATCTCTATTAGGAGTAAACAGTTCTTCCGATACGGATAGATGGTAATCTAATTAATCTCTAATTAGGTACCATATCGGCGATGGGCACTGGAACGCGCTCGGGAGTTTGAAGCTTACCTCCGACGCGGGTAATGCGAAGGAGAAGAGAAGCGGAAAAGCGGGGGAAAGAGAGCGAGATGTGTCACTCAGTTTTTGTTCAGGAATAGGTGGCGCTGCATGAGCTTATCACATGACTCTGATTCGTGGTGCCATCTATCGAGTATCGGAGGAACTGGTATTACAGTAGATTGGAAAATAAAATTGTTTAATAATTAGCTGGAAAATCCTACATATATGTAACGTTTTGGAGTTCGAATAGGTGTTTTTTTTTTTTTTGATAGTTAAAAATTAAAGATAACCATTGTACCAATGTCAATGGAAAAATATATATAAAAAAGAAGAAGTCATATTAAACACAACATTTGCATATTTTAAATAACATATCTTTCAAATAAAAGAGAAAACTGACCAGAGTAGTTCGATAAGCTCAAAATGACGATTAAATCAGTTTCATCAGCTTTGTTAGTAGATATTGGATTTTATAGCTCTCCCCTTATCAGTAATTTTTTAAAAGACTCTTGAATTTGTTAGCTGTTTCAATATCGTTTTTCATTCTTTGTAACTAATTCTCTAATATCTTGCCTAGATTTGAAACATATAAGCCATCCGGTAAGCGCTTTAAAACCAATGTTACTACCTAGTTAATTAACCCATTCCTCGGGAAAAGGAAGGAGTCATCTACCTGACTGCTGAGGTAGTCTCAAAATTGCTCTATTCGATTAAGGCTCACAGATCAGTTGGCCATTCCATTCGCTCATCGCTTTAATCCTCAAGATATTAATATAAATGTCAAGCTCTGGAAATAGAGTATTAACATCAATTAGGATGTATTCCTAACAAATAGCCCCAACATATAATATGAAATAGAGAGTAAGGATTTCATTCCGATATTTCGAGCAGTCACTTTTCCTCCGTGGTATGTATGCAGATCAGTATGACCATCCAAAGAAATTCCAATGATAACCCTGATTCCACTTCTCTAAAACTGAACCTTTCTGCAATGATAGTAACATGTGCTTTGTTCTATCCAGATTAGCACACGACCTGAAGCACTCCCCAAAATAAACAGGGATTCATTCGTAAAGAGTACAGAAGCTCATTTCTGCTCATTTCTGCTTTTTCGTAACGTGCTCTCCTTCCCAACATAAACCAATACTTCTGTGTAATCACTTAAAAGGGATACACGCAGGGGATCGTCTTGCATAGAGAATCTGATTGTGAAGACATCTTTGCACCCTAAAGGCAGATATTGTCGTCCCTTTTGCGGTAAAATGATCTGAAATGTTCTGAAGTACAAAAGTATTCCTTTTTCTTCGAGCCAAAGAGCTAGAAAGCAATCTTGGGCAGGGACTGTAACCAATGAGTGTCTTGGGAAAGGTCTTTTTGGTAGTGAAATTTCATATTCAAATTGATACCTCAGTCTTTGGACCACATTACGAGATACATTATGAACCAGTAGTAAGCCGATTTCTATCCATTCATTTGACTGCCGTGATAACAAAATCGTGTAAACATCTTCTTAGAACGAGCAACAACATTTTAGTATCAACAATTGCAGATTAACAAGCATAAGAAAATTTCACCTAAATGAAAGTAGGATAATCGCAGTTTTCTCTAATTCTCATGTAAGAGTCCTGTTCTTTTTTTAAAAAAAAACATATAATATATGTATTATGTTTTATTATTGCGAATAGTTCTTTCCTGAGGTTTTATTGAAGTTATATATGATCAATTATATAATCTATGTTTTTAACTTTATTTTGATTCTTTCAATACTTAGCCCAAAAAAAATTTCGTTTTCATTATTATGTTTCTATTACATGCACACAATGTCGGGCGTTACACTAAAGTCTCCAGCAATCTGCACTTAAGGCTACTTTACCTCAAGTATTCCAATGATTCGTCCCTTTATTTCATTTTTTAAACGTTGGTGTAACTTGTTTTAAGTGTATACTTTTGAATTTCGCCAAATGTTGCAAAAAAAGAAAAAAATGCCCCGCAATTTGCAGGTCCATCGCTTGAAGCTTTCGCGTTGCTTCTAGTACAAAGTTAGTTCAATTAACTCAGGCCTAATAATAAGTAAATATTCTGTGTTAATTGAACTCACAATTTTGGAATAATTGTCATAGGATTACAATTTTAACTCCATCAGTTATGGTTCATTACAACTAATTCACTTATAATTGTACTTATAATTATACAAAGCAGCATAAAATTTAAAAAAATTACCAAAAATTTTTGCTCGAAATAAATTTCAATGAAATTCTTAACAAGTAAAGAGTGTTAAATATTGAATGATTGATTGCTTATTGACGTGACACTGTGTAGCAACACAAAGGCTACTGGCGACGCACCTCGTAATTTTGAATTTCGGTCAAGTGGAGAGGACGACATCTTCTTCTCCAAACTTCCACCGTACGAGTGGAAGGACTTGTTACCACAACAGATTTAACGTGCATCAGCCCCGCTACGCAGCAGGTCTTAAGAGCCTTCAGGGCTCGAATCCAGAACTCGACGAAAACAATACCGACCGCGAGTTTGCGACCATGATGACTAGTCTCTACAGCGACCACAAAGAGTGGAGAAGAATTACATCAATAAGATGGCATCTTTTCATTTGTTCTCAATTTAATTTTGAGCCATAATTGATTTAAAATAGTAATGTGGAAAAAATTCCTTGTTTAAGTAAAGGGAATGTAAATATAATTTTTAATAAAATAATTCTTCTCAAATGAAAAGTAATCGGAGATCTTGTTTTTGATATATTTTATTCACTTTCATGAAAATTCTTCTCTGGGAAATTTTTATCAAACTAAAAATAGTGAACAATGGTTCGTGATTTTTAAAATTTAGATAACTGCTGTCGTTTATCATATTTTGCTATTTTACCTTATACGAAATAAATTTTGGAGCAATAAAACTTATTTATATCCGTCTGACTGTAAGCCATACATCATCCAAAAGAGGATTTAGAAAAATCTAACATAAATGATGCATGCTTTATACAATATATATATATATATATATATATATATATATATATATATATATATA
>BMAW01057424.1:2316890-2330047 GCA_019974015.1 Nephila pilipes | reverse complement strand
ATATATATATATATATATATATATATATATATATATATATATATATAATGTACTTTCATTTTATTAAAAAGTTCAATCAGAACGCTTCGCTCTAGCTGAATTCATAAAGAAAATATTATGGTTTTTCTAATTCGTTGAAATTGACAAAAGAAGAAAGAAACGTTTGTTGTAAAAATATTCTATGACTTCGCGAAATCTACTTTCATTTTCTGCGATGCCTATTCTATCGTCTGGCATACACAAAAAAAAATTTGACTTCGTTGTCAGTCTTATTTTTAAAATAATGCTTATTTTAACACATATTTATTGTTTTACTTTAAAAATTAATTAAAGATAAATATTTAAGTTTCATTAGACATTAATCTATTGATAAAACATAAAGTCATTCCCCTTTCTGTCAACAGTTAATGTTAAACAATTTACTTTTGTTATGTTAATGTGAAACTAAAATTAGTGAATTATTTGTAATGTTTGTTCGACTGTGAGAAAATCTTAGGATAAATATTTATTCAACGATGTTTCAAATTCTGTAGAAAAAGCAAATAAAAGAATTCACTCGGAAAATAAAATTCGTTAACAGTACATTGATTCGTATTATACTCACCACCAGAAAAATCATAAGAAATTAAGAAAAACACAAAGATTTTTTTTAATTAAAAACATATTTATATTATAGTAATATAAATGATATTATAACGAATGATATAATAGCGAATACATTAAAATGTTTTTGAGCATTTATAATTAGTAATCAAAATTTTCTCAGAATTAATTTCTCTAAAATATCAAAACTTAAACGAAAAAATATATGTTATGGAGATGACTACTTTTAATAAAGATATTTTTACAAACAGGGGCTCTCAAAATTGAGTAAACATCATTAATTTTCCTTTATAAAGACGTAAAACAATATTATAAAATAAAGTTTAATTTTTTATAAGAAAAACAAAATGTATTAGACAAGGAAGCAAGAACGAAGAATAGATAATATTTTAACTACCGTAATTTTTAGTTGAAGTTAACCTATCGAAATCTCAAAACTGTGTATACATCTGGTATAATATTACGCTTTTTAACAGTTTTTCCAATAGAGACCACAAGTTTTTTTTATCGCAATGTGATCGAGAGATTACGGTGGTATATGCATTTGCATTTTACAACTGTACAACAAATCTAACTTATCCATTTAACTGTATGTTTTGATACGTTATATGTTGAAACATACAATACGATCGTTAATCTAATTTCGGAAGTGTAGTTTAAAACACTCAGTTTTAAATTTTTCTTCACTACTTTCATTTATCCATTACTCAGCCAATAAAAACTAGCTTTCCCTCGCATTTTGCAAACATACAACCCCTTACAAGAATCAAATCATCTGTATGCTTGACAATGCGAATATTGTTTAGGGAGAAATGATTCTGAGTTGGAATTCTGTTAAATATAACATTGACCATCACTTACAAAAACATTGAATTAACTTTCATTACTGAATATTACATTGATCTAAAGAAAAATTGAAGCTCTGGAATATTATTTTTGTAATCCTTTTTTTTTTCTCTATTTTTTTTTTTTTTTTTTTTTTTTTTGACTGGAATGATTTCCTTCTTGCTACATGACCATTACAATTTGCTTCATTAAGTACTCTTAGAATTGTTTTTACAGAAACGAATCTTCATATTGCTGTAAAAGTAAATGAGGCAATTTTTGCAGAGCTCATCGACTTTTTTTAAAAAAAACGTTTTTCCACACATCTCGGGTGGTGTTTCTGCTGGGCATCGAACTGATGGACACTTTTTTTGCCTTTTCCTGGCTTATCTGCAGTTTGCCCAAATTTTTTATACTCTTGAATAATTTTTTGTACCTATCCATGACTATTTTGAACTTCCTTTCCAATATCCCGCAGAAATTTATCTACTTCAGATTTGAGAACTGCATTTCTCTAAATTTCTATATTAGTTTCACAGTTCTGGATTAGTTCTTTTTTCACACCTGAAATATTTATTTTTCTCTTAGAAAAAATATAAGTATCCTAAAGGAACAAACCTATTATATTGATACATTTACAAAAAATAATGACAATTCATAGTCAAAATTTTATAGGATGTATACTCAGTCTTGTGGCCCTGAAATTTAAAGCTTTGTAAAAAAAATTTCAATTAAAATATTAATGTTTTTAATTTTTATTTTTAAGCGTAATACATTTTGTTATGTACATTTTATTATTGCTATAAATATTAAATTCAATTGAGTAGTTAATAATATTGCTTAAGATCGTTCAAAAACAGAGCGTGAAGTGTATAATGAATTTTGAGAGTCATTGAATGCATTCATCACTTTAGACAAACAAACATTCATCAGATTTTATTTTTAAAAAATATCAACATAATAATCTAAAAATAGCAAAATAATTCATATGATATTAAGATTAAAATTTAATTCTATGATTAATTTTAATTGCAATCAAAAAGATTTAAACCGGTCATATTTTAAAAAGAATAAATGTAAGTAGATTTTAAGACATTAAATTTTATTAAGAGTTTGTGAAGTAAATGAGTATAATTATATTTGAGCTTCATTTTTTATGATTTTATCTACTCTGACTAGGTTTTTCCCTAGATATTACATTATTTTCCCGAAGTTAGTTAAATCAAATCTTTTATGAAAGGAAGTAAACGTCGAGTTTTGTATGCAAGGCGTTTCTCAGAAACAATCGAGAGGAAAGATCAAAGAGGAGGCTCTTGAGAAATAATAAAAAAAAATGGAAAAAAATATATAAATTATCTATTAAATTCCATAGGTAGGATACACAAAGGGTATTTATATATTTTAGAAAGATTTCAAGACCGTTTTTTACAAAGACTGATTTTTTAAAGGTTTGATCTGATAGAATTGCATCTGAACTAGAAGCCTGTATCGAGATTTCCCTGATATAAGATTTTAGGGGTGTTGATTGACATTTATCTTCCTATATTTTCCATAATTCGTCAACCTTGACACTTTTGTACTTAGAAAGATATGTTTTAAGCATATGAAATGCACAGTAGTCCATATGGTAAAACATCAAGAGCCTTTGCAAGAATATGCTGAAAAGGTATATATGCAATACCTGAATCGTTTTGTAGCGTTGGGTTATTCGTAATTTTCTCTTCACTTACTCTGGAGAATTTATAATAATTTGAATTGCATGAAATTACAATTTCTTCTCAACCAATATGAAATGTGATTAGGTAAATTAGATGAAGATAGAAGTGGAGTGAAATGAATTAGAAATAGTGATATATAAATGAAATATATTGAAAGGAAAGTGAAGAGATATAGAGGATAGCGAACTTGTTGATACAGATTTATAATTTGAAACAGCTTAAATAGTTTTGTGTATTGAAAAGAGATCTATTTGAAGTATTAAACAACAAAGTTGCACTGTTAGTGAGAATCGTTGAATTCCAAACGAGTGATTTGGTAAACTATTATTTTGTATTTGTATCATAATCTAGGATTGTTGAGTTAAGTTTGGATTCGAAAGAGAGTGACTTTATCTATTCTCCAGTGATTATTAATAAGCATTTTCGTTCGTTCTTACGTGTCTTCAATTGGAGTCAGTGGTTTTTTTTTTTTTTTTTTTTTTTTTTTTGTTTTTTTTTTGTTTAATATATTAGATTAATATGTGGCTCAAGAGCAGAGAACAAGGAAGGATAGTCGTTACAAATTTTCCTTTTATTCTAAAAATGCAGCTATAATGTTTTTAGTATAATATAAGGCTCCGTTTTATTGCAGTTTCCCTCTTTGTAAAGAAATGGAATTTCTTCTGTGAAAATTTCAGATTTAAAAACCTCCTGTTAATTGTATGTTGAATTTATTTGATCATTATTTACCACTTTTATGTTTAGTTTCACAATGTTAGAGAAACCTGCGACAATCATAAAGCTTTCTCTAAAACTTTCTTTGCATTCTCAGAACAAGATTCGGATATATTTTTCTCCACATTTTTAACAGAAAATAAACTATTTTGTTACAATAATTTAGGTTAACAATTGTTAAAAAAGTAACACTTTATTTCCATTAATCTTCTGTTAAATTGTTTTCGTACAGAGTTCTATATAGTATTCCATCTTGAGCCCATACTTCAGCAAAAAATGGTTTAAATTATAAATTTTTAACCTTTCTTAAGCCGTTAATCTTGTTTTATTATTTTGTCCATTGTTACTATAGATGTTTTCAAATATGATTTGCAATTCATTTCTGCTTCTGCGAATTTTCCCTTGTTAACATTGACTTCTCTAAGAGGCATTCGGAACAGTACACACTTTTTAGGATGTTCATTTGCAGTCTTTTATCCTTGCAAAAACAATGACTTTATCCTTTCCTCTTAATAACATTGGTTACTTTTGCATTCAGAAATTATTATATAATGGGTTTTACTGTACAATATTTAGTAATCATGAAATAAAAGCATTTCTCCTTAGAAAGCGTGAAATCATATCCTTCGCTTCACAGCTTATTTATACTCACCATTTTGAAAGAAAAATAAATTTTAAAGTGTCAGACAATAATTTTAATACAAAGAAAAATAAATAAACCGCTTTAAGAATTTCACCCTAAAATATTTTCCTTTTTTGATCTTTTATTGACACTGTTCTAAAAATGCGTAAACACCCTCTGTATAAACACATTGCTTCTTATAACAAGCACAAATTTAAATAAGGATACATCGCATTAGAATTAGAATAAAGATACTAGAGTACGAATTCATTTAGCTAACATACAGCCTGCATTTATTTTGTTCTTCCAATGAGTTGATTATTGTTTCCTTTTGTTATATTTCTCAAGCTGAGAATGTAATGTAGTTTGTTTAAATCAAAAGAACAATTTAGTTCTTAATATATCTCGTTAGTGCCTTATCTTCGAATCGTTGTTAATACAAGATTTCTTAAGCCATCAAGAAAATTAGACGTCAGAGCAATCAAAAGATAAAATAAAAATTACTAATCAAATGCGTAACAAATATGAATTAAAGGAAAGAAATTTGAATTTTTATAGTTGCATTTAAATATATTTTGGAAATGTAGATTACACAAATGATGCTTGTCTATGTGGTTTTTAGAAATAGCTTAAAATGGTTTCATAGACAATTATATATGATGATAACATTTTATTAACATCATTTACCACTTATTACATGTTTGAATTCTTCAAATACTGATTATATATAAATTTAGATGTTATATTAAAGCTAAAAAATGATATAGAATATGTGATTTTATGGTAGGAAAAAAATTTATGGATTAACTTTTCCCACACGTATATAGAATTACTTGAGAAGTATGTAACTTTTTAAAATATAATGTATGAAAATAATTTTAAGGATATGTTTGTAAGTATATGTTAAATACACCAGTAAAACTAATATTTTACGTAACTGGAATAAATTTGTGTGTGTGTGTGTGTGTGTGTGTGATTTACATTTCTTGTTTACTCGATGCATATCGATAATCTCTACAAATTTAAAGGAGGGGAAAAAAACTATTTATTTGTATTGTATTTAAATAAGAATTAAGCAGAATAGGACGAATAAAATCAGGATTCCAACCTATTTGAACATCATTGACCGCGCAGCTTGCGACCTTGACCATTCAACCTGTTCGAACCACATATAAAGAGCAACAGCCTGCGTTATCCCCTTTTCAAAATTGGAGGGGATTTAATTTTGGATGCGTTACTTTTTTTAGTATGTAACCTCAATTCACCGTCAGACTGTTTTTAAAATTTAAGATATCTTTTGAAATTTCGAGTAAGAAATTGATATAAGATTAAAGTCACATTGAAAAGAATCTATCAAAAAAAATTTAATTTTAAATCAACAAAAAATGCATTGCCTTTATAGATTATCTGGCCCAAATATTAATAATAAGACTTAATCTTGAAATAATTTATTTTTGAAGAAGATAAGTGCTCCAGTATTAAGATCAAGTGATGTGGAATCAAATTCAAAAATGTACTATAAATAAGGGACCCAAAAACTGCCTTCAAAAATGTGCAATGCTTCAAATGCAAAACGTATGCATATTAATGCAACTGATAGATTCGGAATTTATATCTCATTAAGAAGAAGCACACAGACTGTTGGTGACGAACCTTTTCGTTTTGAATATTAGTCAAGTTCTGATGTTGGGCTACTCGCGATTTTCTCTTCACTAACCTCGGGGACTTTATAATAATTTGTGTGTAAATTGCATAAATTACAATTTCTTCTCCATTTAAATTAGGTGTGATTAGGTCAATTAGTGGAAAACATAAATGTAGTGACATTATTTAGAACTAATAATACATACATGAAATTGATTGAAGGGAAAATGAAGGGAGATAAAGAATAATGACTTGCAGACAGAAATTTGTAATTTGGATTGAAACTCTTCTATTAATTTTGCGGTTTGAAACGGATTTTGTAATAGAAGTAATAGTAGAGATAAGAGCCGACTGTTGTAAGTATGGATAAGAATCGACTGTTTGTAAAATGATTGAATCATACAAGTGAAGTAGTAAGTTAAGAATTTATTAGTTGATAGAATTGATAAGATAAAACTGACAAGTTAATTTGGGTCTTCGAGAGAGCTACTTTAGTCATCCATCAATGAATTTGAATAAATTGTTTTGATTTGTTCTTATGTGTCTTCATTTGGAATCACTATTTATTACTTTTAACTTTAATTAAGGTATGGCGCAAGAGCAAATTAATGAAGAGCAGTCGTTACGCAGTGACGAAGACAAAATTTATCCTGGAATCCTACTCTTTAAGCTTCCACATCTCGACAAAGTAAGAAATTAGAAACTCACCAGAGTTATTGAGCATCCACCCCACTACATGATAGGTCTAGAAAAATTGGAAAAAATTAGAAGCTGCAAACCGTGTTTAAAGCCCCTGGGAGACAATCATCCCGTACTCAACATCATAGACAAAAAGAATTTTTTTAAACAATAAATAGCAGAATAAACAGTACATATTGGGACAAAGAACATAAAGTATTATATAATTTCAAAATTCAAAAGTAAATGAAAGCTTACAATATGTTTACAGAGTGTAACGTCATAGTTCTTGTACTTTCCATTTTTCTTTCCTTTTTTGCAATGCTTACCAATCTGTATCCTATTGACGTCACGGCTTCCAGCTGACTATGGATGCTGATACTATATGACTTATGCCCACTGTCAGTCTGCCTGGCGATGGTCAGCCACAGCATTGTTACAAGGAATACACATAAAAAATCGAAATATTCAGAAAAAAAATCAAAAACTGAAACAGTTTTGAAATTTGATGAGAAATTTTACGAGCCGTAAGAATACAGGATTTAAGCTTGAAAATACAAACAAGATTTTTCTCACACAGATCTCGGCCTAATAGGTTTTGCCTCAACAACAGTACAATTTAAATTAAAATTTTTGGTAATAAAGCAAGAGAAAACGTTGTGGTCAGCATTTCCAACAGAGCCACAGGAACAAAAATTTATATATTTCAAATTAAAACGATTTGAAGAACCAACAAATGGACCATAAATATTTAAGAAGTGAGTAATGAAACCTGAATTTTAATAAATAAATTCAAATTTGGTTTTGGAATGTAGGAATGAACTTGAATACCGGTACAAAAGTAGTTGATCTCCAGAGCTCCAAGTCAGAAAGAGAAAGAAGCTTATTTTTTTAAATCTTAACTATTTGATACTGAGGGGTCGGGGATTCATTCCCTCACCATCAGTGACAGCGAGCTTTGTAAAGGAATCTGTAGTTTCGTTGTAATAATCTCTGACGTGGGCCCGAACCCAGTATAAGTTGTAAAAATCAAATTAAGTTACTAAATTTTCTATAATGGTAAAATTATAGAAAAATTAAATAAAAGCCGATTTATTTCTGGTACTGTGCAGTAATAATATTGATGATAAACTATTTGTATAAATAGAAACTTTGAGGCTGTGAGAGACGGCCCACAATACTTCAAATCCAATTGCCGAATGCTTGGTCCGAAAAACTGAATTATAAGAATGCAGTATAAACATGTAGACCCTATTAAGGGTACCCCGGTGGAAGACACACATGGCGAACCCATTTTCCAATCCTTGATCCGTCGGTGTAAATCTTCCCCATGTAGAGTCCCAAAAATTTGTTAACAAAAAGAGTTTGATTTTCAGGATGAACAGCTCTCAGTGATATACTCGAGTCGAATGAGGTTGTTAAAAAGAAAATTTGAATTATGCTGTTCCCAAATTTAATATTTAAGAAAATAAATTTTAGGGCAAAAGGAGTGAGGGAAACACCGGCAATTACATGCAAAGCAGCAGTTGGAGACGTCCTATAGGGCTTGGTAATTTTTAAAAGGTAAATTCTCTGAGTGGAGTTTAACTTGATAATTTGAGATGAGGTTAAGACACCATCTCAGACTCCCGCACCATAGACAGTTATGGGTTCAATAGGAGATAAGCACCATAAATTATAATTTTTGGAATTCAAATTACCAAAGGAAACCCTAATAAAATTTAATGAGGGATTATAAGTTTTATCTTTAAGATAGTAAATTTAGGATCTTCAGGAGAGCCGGTAGTCAGTCAGAATACCTAAATATTTATAAAATTTACAAATTTAAATGTAGAAATGGTTTAGTTTGAAAATTGGATTTCGACTAAAGACGCTGCCCTCACTAACTCCCTTGTTATGGATTGATGGGCATCTAGACATATCAGAAGCGGTTTTCTCAATCGAAATCTACAACCTTAGATGCGGCAGATGCTCAGCAATAAGATAAATTAAAATGTTGGAGTTATACTCTTAAGTATCTTCTGTAATTTTCTATGGAAATAACAGCCAGATGATCCACAAAAGCTTGAAATGAAAAGTTTTGGCAATTAATATCTAATATAGAATTAAAATATAAATTCTATAGAGCGGGAAAAGGACAGAACACTTCGCACAACTTTGAGTAATTAAATACTTTATCCTAAAATTAGTATTAGAAGAAGTAATGTGTTGGTTTTTTAAGTGAGAATAAATAAATTTTGATAATAAATAGGAAAAAGAAGATTTCTAAAAATTTAAAATAGAATTAATCAATCTATGTTATGGAATTCACTCATGATTTCGATAAAAGAAACAACAACATTTTCTGAATATCTTTTGTGTTTGATATGCGAAACCAAATGAAAATTGCGTCATCACAGCCAAAATTTTCTTTAATCCCAAATTGAAGTGGATGAAGCATATTGCTCTGATGAATCCAGAAATATAATCTATTGACAAAAACACGCTCAGCCATTTTCCCTTTGATTGGTAAAGCTTTTGGAGACGGACATCGTAATTTAGAGGCCGACACCTAATAAAATGACTTATAAAAATGCTACTATATATATATATATAATGCTACTATATATGGAGAGGGAACTGGCACTCCCTCTCCATACTTCCACTCCTCACCAACGGGAAGACTTGGGACCACAATAACTTCAAGTGCATCAGCCCCCGTAACTCACCAGGTCTTTTGTGGAACCAGGGCTCGAACCCAAGACTTAACGAAACCTCTGTTGCAAGTCTGCGAACATAACCATTTGGCTACCGTGGCCATCACATCAAACGCAAGCTACATCTCTTAAGTTGCTTTCTGTAATTAATATATATATATATATATATATATATATATATATATATATATAGTAGTTTTTTTATAAGTAATTTTTTGTGTCTCTAGTTAACTCTTTAACTACGCAAAGACAGCTGTATACAATAAAGTAGACATAAAATGATCCAAAAATACGAGGTCTCACTTCAGGAAAGTGGTTCTTTCAGAAGCACGATTTAAACTTAGAATAAAAAATTCCAAAATCAATGCTTATTCGAAGACTAACAATGGTCTTCATACATGAAAACGTGATAAATTTTACACCCTACCCAAGCCACCATTACTAAGTAAAAATTGCGCTCACGCACCAAACAGGAAAAGTAGACATCAAATTCAAATGCCAATGGCATTATCGCTAAAAGTTGGCGCGGGAGGTTACGAGAAAGCAATTTGCTAATGCATCCACATGGATGCTTTCGCAGTTATAACAGTCAAAATATTCAAATCCATGGGAGCTAAAATGATAGTCCCTGTTTCGCAGACAACAGATCGTCCCATAAACTAAAGCAGCTGGTAAGGAGGGGGGAGTGGAGCATTAAAATACATCAAAAGTGCTTTATTACCGTAGTTTCTGTGCCAAAAAAATAAGAATGGAAAAGACGTTGTACAACCAATAAACATACTTCCAGCAGCGGCGTGATCTTCCGTAACAATAAATAATATTTCAAAGATAAATAGGCAGATAGGATAAAGAAAACTGTCCCGAAGTGGCATAAAAGAGGTCATTCCAATAAGGTAGTAAGATACGATATGTTCTTAGCCCCAAACTGTCGCAGGTGAAGAAAAGTGCTCTCTCTTTCATGTTACATTCTCACAATCGACTCGGCGAATGTCTTTCGTAGGGGAACGGCTACGAAATATCCAAGTTAATACTTACTGGGTTGATAAGGGAAAGGTGTTCCGGCTAGATGGGTAAAAGGATTATTTCACATTTAGGGAAACAGATAACAAGGAATGTTTCTTTTTCGTCAGCTTAATTGTCCATAAAATAAAGTTATTTTTTTCCCTTGATTCATTCATTAGTGTAAGCCAATTCTGGTGATAAATTCCGCTAATATTTTTTTTTTTACCTATGAGTTAAAGTAAATGAAGGAAAAGATTATTTTGAATGTATTCATAAAATACGAAAGTTTAATAATTCAAAAATTAAAGTTACTGTAACTAAAGCGGAGAGTAAAAAATTTAATTCGTCATTTGTGTGTAA
Source organism: Nephila pilipes (assembly GCA_019974015.1). Taxonomy (NCBI): domain Eukaryota; kingdom Metazoa; phylum Arthropoda; class Arachnida; order Araneae; family Nephilidae; genus Nephila; species Nephila pilipes. Next base: position 2,319,185 of record BMAW01057424.1, on the reverse strand, counting down.
GAAAAAATAAATTTTGATATATATTTAAAATGATTACTTCTGTGTCAAAATAATTTTAAAGGACGAAAATAGTTCAAAGTTTTGAAAGTAATGTCTCTATTATATGAAAGTTATTTATTTATTAACGTAATATATATATATATATATATATATATATATATATATATATATATATTGCATTTATGTACAATTACGATGTTTTAGAATTCTACAGTAATGTAAATGTTGATTATTTAGAATGAACCTTGCTTTATTAATAACGTAACATCAAAAGCAAGACGATCTTATCAGCGACAAACAAAAAATGTTGAGCCTCGATCGAGAAACGAGAATGACGCCTGAACTGACATTACAGTTTAATAACTTATACACCATACCGACAGAACTTCAAGCCCTGACTAATATAACTTCTTTATCTCCACTACAAGACTTTCTTTGCAATGACGAGATGAGATCTTGCGATTGTTTATTAACGTCGCACTGAGAAGCAACAGAAGGGCTAATGGCGACGGTCTTCGTAATTTTGAACCTCGGTCAAGTGACGAGGACGATACCTGAGCTGGCAACCTCTCTCCCCACCACGTCTAAGGGAGGATTTGGGACCTCGACAGATATGATATGCCCCTAATTCGTTATCATGACCACTAAGCTACTGCAACCACTTGGAACAATGAGAGAACTAAACCTTCTACCTTTAGATAAGGAGTCCATTACTTAACCTATTAAGATACCATGATCCTAGGAACCAAAATAGGAAAAGATTCTGTATGAATAGAATAAAATTTATCCTACAAGGATTTAAATTAGAGGGGTTTTTTTTTCTAAAATAATTGAACAGGGGTTCTTTGATTTGACTTTTTGGTACCATGGGTATTTCAGTTCATAGGATATGGGCCTTCATTTTCGTATGAAATACTAACGCTGTATATTGCTTGGACTAGAGTTAGGAAAAAGAGAAATAATGAATTTAAAAAAGAATTAGAATAAATTCTAAGAACTAATTTCATATATTTAGTTCTCTTTTATAAAAAGAAATCACTCTTTTACTTTCTCTGGTAATTTTTTTAATTTAAGAAGTTAAAAATCATCACGTTAAAAAATACTACAAATCATAAGGAGAAAATTTTTGATGAGCTATGTAATAAAATCATATCCGGAAGATATAATCAGAGTGTTTTCTTCTTCATCCAGAAATATCAACACTTAACGAACTTTACGGTTTATCAATGCATCTCTTCAACCACTGTAGTAAATTGCGCACTGAGTCCCGATTATGTTCTGCATTTAAAAACACATCAAATTTAAGCACAGAAACAAGCGTATTTATTTTTCAAAAATATATAATATTCTCCAATATTTTCTTATACAAATACAGAAAGACAGAGAAATTATATCTTTAAGTAATTTCTGTCTCATTCCATTTTTATATTCGAAACTCTGCAGGGATTTCATTAAATTGCTTACCTTACTCATTTAAATAATCCATATTTAAAATACTTCAAATCTGTGCTCCCGGGCACATATATTTAATTTGCTGTAATATGCAACATTGTTTAATGATCTCTTTTTAAAAAATTATATAATACTTTTACAGCTTACCTTTCGCTCTATTTTTTATATTAGAAATTCTCCACGGATTTCATAAAATTGCATACGTTAGTCATTTTCTAAGTTTTCAGAGCTCGTCTAATAATAATGATCACTGTAGTTATATGATTGGCATGCAATGGAAGATCCATCGGATCCAGTCTTTCACCGAAAGAATTATTGAATAGCGTCTTAAAAGCATTATACTCTTTAAGTATCTCATTTTTTTAGTATAAATGCTTGAATTATTGTGTGTGTGTGTGTGTGTGTGTGTGAGAGAGAGAGAGAGAGAGAGGGGTGTAAATTTTTGATTTTATAATTTTTTTCAATATATGCATCATTTTTTATATTTCTGATTTTTGTTTACTTTTTAATTTAATTTCTTTTGAATTTATAATTTTTTTTTCTTTTTCAATGAAATTGTTTAACAATGTTATCTTTCAATTTTCACTCTGCAATATTTATCTTTCTATTTTTGGTTAGATTCAGGTATTAATTCTTAATGTTTATTACACTTTTATAATTTTAACTTTGACTTAACTTCGCTGTTTATTTGTGTGTATGTGAGTGAATTTTATTGTGTGTGTGAAAAAATCTCATTTATAAACTCTTTAAAATTTAATATATAAACTCTCTCTCTAATATATATATATATATATATATATATATATATATATATATATATATATATATATATATATATACAGG